>JAZGVS010000160.1:0-19271 GCA_037356235.1 Bacterosira constricta
CTAATAGATAATCATATTCATCTACGTAGGAAATGGTATGATTATGATCCTACATACGCATTTCGTACCGAGCTCGAAATGTAGGGGTCAACATGTTTGGCGGGAAAGAGCCGAGTAGACATCCACTGATCATGCTGGCACAATGGCGGAGGCTGAAATGATGGAGATATCACACGCAGCCACTGCTTCTATTACAAGTATTATTATTGTTATTCTATTGACCTGTAAGAAGAGCTCTGCTCACGAAGAAGCGATTTAGTAAGAAAAGCCACCTCTGTTGGTTCACCAAGAAGAGGAACTGAAGCTTCACCTGAAGAAGTACAACATTCCACACCAGTAGATAAGAAGACATTCATTTTCAAATATTTTATTGATTGAAGCAGGCCAGTCGAAAGAGCCCTATTAGTGAATTTGTTTTGTAGATGCACGGGCAAAGACTGGGGGATCTTGTTGTACAAGCCACGTTTACATAGAATTTCTTTGATTTAGTGTACCTACAGTTTTGTTCTTTCTGATGTGTCAAATTTGAAGCTTCAACAAAGCTTCAACACAAGACTCGTTCCATTCTCTCTGACTTCTGGTTCAAAAGTCCCTCATGTAAAGCATGGACAAGATCGGCGATTACAGAGATTTCATGTAGAGTTACGAAAAGAGTAAGTTAATAAGCTAAACGAATCATTATTGTTGTCGTTATTGTTAGCATGCCAACTGTTTACTTTCCCTTCCTTGGACAAAGACACTTGACTATACACGGATTTTGATTCTTGTCATAATAATAAACTTTTGTAGCATAAACTGGATCAATTCCTAGCCTGCACCTCGTCAAGTGAGTTACATTTATCAAGCCATGACATAATGCAGGTATTCATTGCATGATCATGCACTGTCAATGCAGTTAAAAAATAACCCTCAAGCCCAAAAGAATTAGGTACTCAACCAACATTCCTACCTACCTTACTTCTCTTTTCACTTCTTATGACTTTGTCTCTGCTCTCGCTTTGCTCATTGCGTAGCACCTCAAGATGACCCCGGAGCGTATTTTTGTAATCTTCCTTGCTCACAACGCCGATATCATGGAGACGTTTGATTTGTTCCATGGAGCCTTCCCAACCTCCTTCAGCCGCCGCAAAAAAGTAGGAGAGGAAATCCACGTCCCCTGCCCCTTCTCGAAAGTCCCGAAATTTCATACATCCAAGGTTGTGTAATGAACCGATGCTTCCCCCTTTTGCTGCCCTGGCAAGCAATCGCCGCGCCTTCTTCTTATCCATCCTCACGATGTCCCCAGCCATGTATGAGGATCCAAGTGTATGTGCTGCCTCTGGGCTACCTAGCCTAGCGGATCGATGGTATAGCTCAACTGCTTTCTGAAAGTTGATCGGCAATCCATTAAGACCATTCTCATAGCTGGAAGCAAGCTGGAAACATGCATCCCCATTGCCTCTCTCAATATTTGACTGCCACTGTTGCACCATTTCAGAACCACCATTCGCACGGGTTGTACGACAAAAGACACATTTAGTCCACGTGTCCACATTGACCCCCCTCTCAATAGAGTTCGTTGCGTGGTCCATTCCGCAGCCGCGGCAAAGCATCTTGCCACAGCATCCCATGTATTCACACTTCCTGTGATCAACTGGCAAGGGACACATGCACAAGGGACACTCATCTTGCTCAGGAAGCTCAAAATTATAAATATCAATATCCGAATCCTCGTCCCCGAAGGAATCATACCCGTCGTCCACGGCCAATGCTGTGCTCGCACCCACAGCATGAGTACCCGATGCAGTTCCTTTTTTACACGTGGAAAATTTCGTGTTTTCGCACAGCTTTTTGTGCGATTTGCGATGCACCTTCTGACAGTTGGCATTGCAATAGTATGTTTCCCCGCAGCAGCGCCGCAGGTTGCCTTCTGCAGAGGCAGAGCCGCAGGTGGCACAGGACCTCGCGTCGTGTATCATTGGCGCTTGGCGCGGGTCCATTATTATTGATGAAAATCAAGATTGAGCGGAACCACGCTGTACGCTGTTGAGTTCCAAGAAATTATCAGATTAGAAAATAACTCTCTTCGCTCTTTTGACCTGAGCAATAATTCAGATTAATTCTAGTATTGACTATTGACTGACCCGCCAAAAACTGTATATATTCCTACTTAGATCTGCTTTGAAAGCCATCAAATATCAAATCGCCATCAAATCCGAGCAAATCCATCACTAAAAGTCTGCATGTAGAATGTAGGTTCAGAGATACATAGATCGACAGACATGATAAACATATATACAGGGTAGAACAGATCAATAACAGGGGGCAACAACAACAAACAATGCCGCCATCACAACGAGCAAGTATTGCTTATGGGAAGTCCAAGTGGGGACTAATACGCAATTCTCTTTTATACCTTGTGATATCGTCTGCGACTACGAATTTCTCATTGGCATTGCAGCATGCCTCATCGTCATCAACACCGTCATCCATCACCAAAATTGCATCGGCGGTGGCGGCATTTGAACCAGCCATTACTCCTCGTGCATCCTACATTGGTGTTGATAATATGTCCCAAAAATGTAAGTTGCGCGCCACCCATCGAGATCAATTTGCACCAATTTGTTTCATTATATTTGCTGCGATGGTTGAGTATTATTCTTACAATATGAGTCACGCACGCTGCTCATCTGTTTTCGATCTCTTGAAGTTCCAGTAACATTGATGAATGTGAGTGATATTATACACACACCATCAGCTTGAAGTACATTTTAGAGAACAGGATTTATTCCTATATTATTCAACAACTTGTGACTGACTTCAATACATGAACCCATTCGCATCTACTTGAACTACACAATATAGAAATTATTCTCCAGTGTACCCAAACGAGAATATGCCATTCAAAATATCAATACATCATTCGGTCACATGACATCATCACCATCGAAAAAGTTATCATCGATATCAAGGGATGATGATGATGATGGAGTAACACTGCTGGTGGGACGATCAGCGAGCGGCAAGTCCACTTTGCTGCGTTTGATAGCTGGTATGGAATTTCCAATGGCAGGATTTGTCAGTATCAATGGACGCGAGCATCGTAATAATAACGCGCAGGCGGCGGGGATGTTACCGGGTATACCACCGTGGGCGAAGACGGGCATACCATTACCGCTAGAGTCCAGTGATGAGGAATGTAACAGCGTACAGCCCGTGATTCTGCAGGGAAAGCCTGACTTTGACGATGGACTTTCTGTCTTGGATCGAATTGCGCAAGTGGGCCTTGATACTGTACATTTATGCAACAAAGAATGGAAGTGTGTTGAGAAATTGTCGACAGAAAAAGAAACAGCAAATACTCTACTCCATCAAAGTATTGCAGAGGACTTTGCATCACTTCTTACACTTTCGACCGAGCAATGCAGCTTGCCTCCATCCGAGCTATCACCGTCGGGTGAATATTTATTTGGCATTGCCTGCGCTTGCATGATCAGCGTTGCACCATTGATAGCTATTCAAAACATAAATGACGAGGATTGCATCACCAAAAATGGAATTCATTATCCAATTCTCTTGTTTGACGAATTGTTCGATACAGAACATCCAAGCACTGTAGAGTTATGCAGTAGAGGGATATTGAATTTGATAAGTGCTGGTGCAGTGGTGATATCAGCAACTCATAGAGCTGGATACTTTAGTGGTATGGCGACTAGAACTGTCACGATGAGTGGTGGGAAAGTCTTGATGGATGAAGAAATGTCGCCCCGATAAAACAGGAGAATCTCTTGATCAAAAGCAGAATTGGTGATCTTTGCTCCTCGGTTAGATTGTAACATCCGGTTGCTTTGGGACTGATAGATGAGACCACCTCGAGATGTGCAGCGTCTGTCCCAAAATAAATAGAGCCGTTTACTTTCCCGTCACTTGCAAAGCTACGTTAAGAACTACCAGCATGTACAGGGCTGAAGCTATCACCTCCATCCATTCGGCTGATCTGCCTTTCCAAAGATCACCTCACCACATTTGTTCTTTCTGCCTTTCTTTATTTCCCTGTTCCTTCCTACCTCATTCCTTCTCCAATTGTGCATCTCATCCGTGTCTTCTTCAATTTCACATCATAGACATGCTTGCCTTAAGTTTCACCCCAAAATGCAGGCGATCAAGAAAAATGTAAATAAACTTTAAGTAGTTTAATCCTGAGATAGACCATAACTATATCATGGACAGGATATCGAATCTGTATAGAATCATGGAGAATCAAACCTAGCAAGAAGTATTCAGAATTGTAATCGGGAACAGAGGGCCAATATCATTTCAGCACTAAAGCCATAACGATAAAGGAGCATGCCCACAAAAAGTTCTAAATGCCTATTTCCCCATGACCTCGTCCGTGTATGTTATTACTCCCGTCAATATAATGCCCGTAAGGGGCTTCGTATGACGTTGCATCAGTGTTCAATTCAACCAACTGCTTCGATAATGTGCCCCTATCGATCTCTATCTCATTGACACCTTTCTTAATAATATATGATATTCCTCTAGTCGTGATGCCATGAAGTGAGCCGCAAATGCCGAATCTTTGCAGGGAGAGAGTGGAATTCCCTGATTTTTCCTTCAAAGCATCAATCAGAGTAATAAGGGTGTCATCATTAAGCCAGTAGCCCCCTTCCATGTTGGACCTACAGCTGCGAAGTGCCTTCAAATACGGCAGATAGTGTGATATATCATTAACTGACCTTGCACTGAGTGCATTGTTCATTGAAATATTCAATGTGATGATGTTGGGATTTGCGCGGAGCACTTGCTCAAGACCAGCTGAAGCTTGCTCAAGACCAGCTGGAGTATAATCGAAGAATGTACCATGGCAAACGAGGTTAGGTGTTTGCAGTATCTGGCAATGCATGCCATACTTTTATCAGAGAGTACTATGGGCTCATAACGTCCCCCCTCGCACTCGATAAATTCGAGACACGCCAAGCTCTTCCCCACAACAGGCATAACAGCTTTAACACGACAATCTCTTAACCAGCAAGTATTTTGGAATGAGATGGATGTCAGAGGCGTACGCAACTTCATGAAAAAGTGCTTCAATGCATCGGGGCTAACCGCTGTTGCCCCATATTTAAAACAAGTCCCTAGACAGAGCCTCTTTAAAGAGGGTAACGCAAATGGAATCATTCCCAACGATTCTTCGTCAATCAGATCACAGCCAACGCTAAGATCAATATGATCAGATTGGATGTTTATGTCTAGCCACTCTAGATTTGGAAGGGACTTTGGCGTTGTAATGAGGGTGCAAAGTAATGAAATGATTAGCTGCCCCGTCATCTAAAAAGTCATCGACGGAATATCAGTTCCTGTCACTTAGGACAGAATGCCAGTTGAGATGGAGCTCTTTGGTATTCAATCGTTCCCAGTTGCACGATAGCATTGATTCCAGAGCACGAATGCGGACATCCGGAGAATCATCACCACCCCGGAATTCGCCCAGTGCGAATTTATCTGGAGCGAAAGATTCAGCAAGACAGCGGAATACTTTGCATGTGCAGCGGAGGGTGCCGATCCATTCCCACACATCTTTCTCGTGTTCTGGTTCACCGAAAGACAGTATGGTACGGAGTACTTCTGGTGGTAGCGAGATGAGATAACACTGCCCTGTTGCCGCGGTTGGTTCGGTGGCTCGCTTCGGCCACCTGGCACGCTTCGGCCGTCGTGGTGGTTTGCCCATCGTGCTGGATAAGGAATAACACCTCAAAATGAAGAGACTTAGCGAGCTTGGAATAGTTTTCTGCGTCAATACAAAAAAAAAAGTGGTAGCGACGGCAATCACAACCCCTTTTTCAAAGTAGAACTAGGAGGGATTGATGTAAAAGAGAGAGTCAACAAACAAGTCGTCAAACGAACGATGAAAGAGGCCATCAAAAAGCTTGATCTCGAGTGGACCGTGGTTGGGACCAAGCCTGACGGAACCAATATGAAAGCTAGGTTTGGGTTTAAACGTGGTCCCACAAAAACTTTGTTCTACCCTTCTCCAGCAAATATGCGTACAGAGGTGATGGAGACAGTATTGGTCGTCTGCAAAGTTATAGGCCAAGCTTTTGGAGAATGGACTAGGGAAACAATTGTCGCACTGTTCGCTAAGTAGATACAAGACGAGTTTACACATTACGAGGGTGGCAGTTTTAGTTCTCTCTGCTATTTCATCCAGCTCAGTGTAGCTTTTGATATAACGTCATTGACTTCATCATCGGTGAGAGATAATCAGCGTATTCGATTGTCCTGGGACAAGGAGAACTCTTTTACACGCGAGTACGACGTCTAATGGTTGCGAATGGGTTGGTGATTATGTTCGGAGTTAGTAGGAAAGATTGGATGACATATTACTAAACATTAGACCACAGGTGCCATGGCCTCAAGTACAAGAGCAACTGCAACCGCTCCAGGATCTGGTGTACCAAGAAGTACTTCTTGTGACAAGTAATTCGACCTTCCAGCCTCCGCATGGTCCATTGCCGCTGTTGCATCCGCACCTTTCCTTGCCGCCTTGGCACCTTCTTGGACATTTGCTCCCGATAACATGACAGCTGATGCTGGAAAGAGTGCGTCAAGCATGGTACGTGAGCCCTCTTGAGCTCCACCGTAGAATGATACCACTTCCACTCCAGCTCGAAATGCAATTGCCAGTTCTTTGGATGTGATCCCTTCTCCGGTCGTTGTCTGCATTGATGTGCTGGCTTTTCGGAACATTAATTCTAGCAGGATACCACTTGTTCCACCCATTGATGCAGACACTGCGTCGGCCAGGTCCGAAAACAGAGATGATGGATGATCAAGCCGAAGACTTCCAGATTCCAACCGCTTTGAAACTTCCTTCGCACCTCTCTCCATGGTGATGCCACAATCTGCATCCCCAACAATTGTATCATACTTGGTAAGGAGTGGCTCGGCATCTATCAATGCTTTGGAGCATTGGCCAAGAATTGTGCGTGCTGCATCAGCAAAATTGTCAATAAGAACAGGTGGTAGCGATGCTGTGCCCGTGTCATCGCTTGTGGATGCTACCCCAGGCACCTCAGCAATTTCAGTATCTGATGGACGAGAAGATCCGTCAGTCCAAATATCAACTTTGGACCATGCCGGCGCATCAGTATCTGCATCAATGAGGGGTAGCACATCCCGTGCATCTCCAGTCAAGGGCATGATAGACACCGATGCACCTTGCATATCAAATGCAGTCATGAAACTTCCCACTAATACTCTCGTAGCCTTACATCCTGCATCCTTCTCTAGCTGAGATATCACAGATCGTGCCAACAAGGACATCTCAAAGTTGGAAGTTCCTCCCAGATTGTTGATCAATACCAACAACTCATCACCCGATTCGTATAGCGGTACAATCTTGGAATTGACCTTTCTCCCATAACCTTGAATTGCCTTCAACATTTCCGTAGCAATCTCATCACACGACAACAAAGCACATTGTCTCATCCCCGCCTCACCATGAATACCCAATCCAATTTCCATCATCAATTCCCCCTTCTCATTCGTATCTGACAATCGATCATTGACCTTGTCCGCACCAGGAATAGTCACAGCCTCCAACGCCACGCCCAAACTACCCACACCATTCGCAACAGTCTCCGCAGCGTTCGATACGGCATCGAGATCCATACCTTTGCCAGCTGCACCGCCCGCCGCTTTGTGTACCAGCACAGTGCCCGCTACACCTCGTGCGCCAGTGATACCCTTTTGACGTTCAATGGCACAATCATCGGCGACTACGACCATTTTCACGGCGAGTCCTTCGGCATTGGCGAGCTCGCATGCCATACCAAAGTTCAATCGATCTCCAGTGTAATTCTTGACAATGAGAAGAGTTCCCTTTCCGCCTCTTTCGGTTGGAATGGTCACTGCGCGTATCGCAGCGAGGATATTGGATATCGGAGGAGAGGCGAAGATGCCACCGAGAATGGCACCCGATAGCATGTTCGTGCCAATGTAGCCCGCGTGGCTTGGTTCGTGGCCAGATCCTCCACCAGAGAGTAGGGAGACACGTTGGGTGTTGGGGTGTGCAGCATCATCCCCAGCAGCGACGGCAAAGGAAGAGTGGAGGAGGACGTGATGGTTGGCGAGCTTGCGCAAATGGTTGGGATATTGGAGGAGTAGGCCTGCGATGAATTCATCGACGGCGTCGGAGGGGTCGTTGATGAACTTCTTTGGCTTCATTGTGGCGTATAAGTTTAATGGTTTTCGATATTGAAGTTGAAGTGGAAGTTGATTGAGGGAAGTGATCAGAGGAGAATGACTGTGTTGAAATGAAGACGCACGGGACGCGATGGTAGTGAGCAAGAAGCTGATGCGAAGTTTAGAATAAGATATCATGCTACAGAATAGTTCTGAGCGGCATCATAGACAAAATAATACTCCGTGGCCTGCCGCCGTGGCTATTGTACAATAATATGGTCAAGCGAGGTCAAGCGTGGGGTTAGGTACATAGTACATACAAATACAATTACAAGTACCCATGTACCACCCTAGAGATAGAGGAGGTGGACGTCAACAAAAAATGACGCGACAACTAAAACGACGACGACGCACGACACGCACGTCATCGATCGCTAGAAAGTGCAGTACATTTCAATTCAGCAAACAGACAGTAGAAGAGGACTATTATCGCCAAGATCCAAGCGACACCTCTTCCCGCCCTCTTCGCCTCTTCTGCAACGCACCAGCTATGTAGCTGCTAGCTAGCTGCTCAGCACCAAATAAAATCCGACAAACCCAACAAAGCTTCTCTCTAAAAATAGGGAGGCAAGGTAAGGTATCAATACAGCAGTAAATACAATAGTTATGAAATGGAAAGAAGGAATACCTAGAGGCTCTGGATTAGGTTTTTCTTGAATATGGCTCTAGACAGCCTTCATGCTCTACCTACTTCTAGGTATTCTCTGGTACCCTTGCTCTGGTATGCCACGTAGATGCATGCCATTTCTTCAATAAATAAACATGTGGCGAATGATACTGATTGAAATTATGACAAATTTAGTGAAAGTACCAAGCTCCCAGGGATATTTCATGCCAGCGGGTAAGACTTCAGCAGAGCCTTGTAATTTGTAATTGAAAGTCGAAGTATTATGTTGTGTATGATCCCAATAGTACAAATTCGTGGTGTAGGCACTGTTTTTAACCGATGAATTGGTGCAACATGAAGTCTTTTATCACTATGTACATGATTTAGCATTGCTACTTTGTTAGGAATGGTTCGAATTGAAATGAATCGTATTAATTTACAAGGAATTGTTACCAGTTAGCCAGGGACATTGTATGATGTCAGTAAGAAGAATTCAGTATAGCATAGCTAGGTCAACAAGGGAGCTTGAGATATTTCAAGAAAATCAGTAAAGCATGGCCAAGTCAACGAGAGAGCTGTCAACGTTGTGATAGTGATACTTTCCATCATCAGTCACCCACGCTGGTACACCCTCATCGTCTACAGAATCTACATGTTCATTAAAAAGAATGTCTATTGATGGTAGCGAGGTACTGAGAAGCTCCAGAAGCGTTAGCTGACACTCAGCAGATGATGCAGAGATATTGGACTGCTGTTGAGCTACTGCAGGAGATGATTCGATTGATGCACTGACCTGACGGACAGGCCGGACCATGCTAGGAACGGTTTGCGCTTGGTATTGCTTGCTTTCAACAATAGGTGCAGAGCTCTGTGCTAATGAGGGGCTAAACTCTTCTGTCTGAACTTGAATTGACATGGAAGAACCCACAACTAGCTGCTTGCCTTGTTGCTTCTTCTTGTCCTTCTTGCTACTGACCTTCTTGCTCTTCTTCGACTTTTTCTTGGGAGATACACAACGCCTTTTGTGCGAATTTGAGTTTTTGTTAGAGATGCTCTTATCTTCAATACTAGAAACACTTGCAGCACAATCGATATCATCGGCCGTGCGCTTTTTGGCTGGAGGGCGTCTCTTAAGAGTGAAGAGACTACCAACATCCTCGTTCAACGATTCATGGATATAAGAGCAAGGGCTGAGCTTGCCCTTCTTGCCACCATGAAGACGCTTCTTGAATCCAAAATAGTTGAGCTGACGTTGGAAACTGGCATACTTGGAATGACGGTAGTACTTTCCCAACACAAAGTCTTGCAGCGCTTCTGGTTTATGCACTACAATCTTGCCGATGTTTCGGATGCCACCACCCATGTGATCGGGCTCATCATGGGTTGGGACTGACCAAGAAATTAGATCTAAATAGGATGGGTCTCGTAGCATCGAGAAAAGATGGCATAGAAACTCAGGAACTGGTTGCGTGACGGCTTCACCGAAAGGTGACTGTGATAACATCAGTGACGATGGGAGTGAATGCCTCCGTTCTGAGGCAGATAACTTGCGCTGTTTGCTAGGTCTCGAGGTAGTGACGACGGCGACTGGGGGAGTTGATTCTTGCATTTCATCATAGGATCCCGTCGAGACAACTGTAGCGCTTGACGCGGCGGGAATGCCGAAGAGCTCACTCTCCAACGCCGAAGCGGGGAGCATGAGATCGGAGATTTCTATCGTGAAACCATCCGAGGGATGATGAGAGTCGGGTGAGGAGAGAGCTTCGGCTTCGGGTGCCGATGAGAGCCTCTCAACGGGTGATTTGGAGAGCGCATTCATGTAATTGCTCCTCAAACTATGGGAAGGTGAGGAAAATGATTGCTGTGCCGACATGATGGACTGTACTAGAGGAATGAAATTCTCACTTAGTAGAGGAGAACAGGATAGGATGTAATTGTGAGGGAGAAGAGAGGGGTGTTGGTTGAATGGTTCGTGAAAGGTTGTTGTTGTGGGAATAATTTTGATGTGGTGAACTGCGTTGTTGTGAATTTATGTGCAGTGATTGTTGAAGTGCGTGTTGCGTGTGCGCATGTACTACGTATCTACCTTGTGCTTGTATTTTCGTGCACCTTGCTACAAGTTCAACTCTTGCTACAAGCACGGACAGTACATACATACAAGCTAGTATCGTACTACCTACCAGTGCATAGACCTACATACATGGAAAAATGGTTTACAATGTACAACAATGTCGTACCTCCAACTCTCTATCTAGATATCGACGGTGACAGGTGACAGGTTGGCGATGTGTCTCATCCCGGGCGGTTAAACATGTCAACAAGTTCCCTTGATGTATGTCTGATGTATGTCACCAAGAATGCATAAGTTCTATCGCAGGTCTCCTCAAGATGATAGCAAAGATTGATTCTTTAGACTCAATAGTCATAAAGACAGAAAGAATGCTTCTTTTGTCTTAATACGATTACCAAAAAGAATTAGCCAGCTGTTTCTCACGATTAGAAAGCACGAATAAAATTCTCACAACTGTTTGGTGTAAATTAATACAAGTAGGTGTCACGCACAAAGTAAGCACAAGGGACAGGAAAATCTAAGCTGAAAATAAGAGGGTACAATCTGGTACCTACGCAATATTGTACAGCCAAGTAGTAGGTACAGCTAAAAGAACTGAAAAGAATGAGAATTACCATCTGGAAAGATGACACGTGTATTCTTTTCTCGGATACAAACAGGGGGCGGTCATTATAGAAATCCATGAACCAATGTTAACGGCCCCACGGGGGTCTGGATTTCTCAAAACATCTTTTTGGATTTTTGGATTTTTTTTTCTTGCTAGCTTTCGATCTAGGGATGGTTGGAGGTTAACCTTGAACTTCGACACGGGTTCAAAGAGGCCCTCAGAGTACCCCTAAATTAACCAAAAATACCACGTAAAAAGTGTCAAGTTCGCGGGGTCACGGGGGTCTGGCGGGCCTGGTGACGTGTTTTGAAGGGCGTCAAACGGGGTCTCGGGGGTCACGAGGTGCCAGCCTCCTGGTCTAAGACTGGGTCCATTATTTCTATAATGACAGCCCCCTGAATATCTATCTATTCCATTTTGATCCGAGCATTCTTGATGATTCGCCCCAAGGATTCAACATTGCATTAACCATCATCATACAAAGGACCAAAGCGTTTACTAACTCCCCCAACATTGGCAGAGCTAGCGAGCAGTGGACAGCAAAAAACTTTGATTTTTTATCCAATGTATCAAGCACGGCAAGCTATGCAACAGGAGAATGCACCAAACTCATTGCACCCATGCTGAATGTTGATCTAGAAGGATCAAGCCCAATGACATATAATTACGACTTATTCGAAAGTATGGAGCAAGGCGCAATTTATCAATCGATCGAAGGCAAGGCATCGGTCGAGGCCATGATGAAGGTAGTTGCGCAGTATTGCTCTAGATGGATGACAGACAACTCAACAAAAATCATGGAAAAGATCAAAGATATGCCTTACAAAAGGAAAGAGGAATTGATCAAACGTATGATTCATGAAAAGGAGTGGCAATTGCAATGATGGAATATGAAGTAACTGATGTTACCATTGCACACTCCGAACTGCTAATACTCCCAACATCCACACCTGTCCTGTCAGTCAAGAGGACTGTCACAAGTGTCACCCGTTTATGGTCCCCACAGAAGCAATGGATGCCCTTAGTCAAATCATTCACATCCCAGATGTCGAGTTCAAAGAGACAATGCTCAGCAAAGCTCCTGACATGTACATCAACATTCCTTCCATCACTGCAGCACAGGCTGCTGAACTCACAGATGCGGCTACTACCAATGCACATAAATGCTGGGCTACCAAATCCTTACTCCAACTAACACGTATAGCCAAGAGCAAAGATGATGCCGGTGATGCAATCAAGTCATTCGCCAATGAACCCATCGTGTATATGGCACAAACGATATCTCCATGGAGTATACGCGACTCATTTGACAAGAGTGATGTGATGACAACCAATTTGGCTAAATCCGGCAGTACAATCAATGCCAGGATGTTACAAGCTCTCAAATCATTATGTAACCGATGGTTTCACTGAATCACGGAGTATTCACCTGCCATGTTGAAAGTAACAACAGTAGCAACCATAAAAACATCCTGGAGAAATTACTGCTCAACGATGGCGCAATATCCATCTACCCTACTTTCCATATGCAGGAAGTCAAATTTACACCCCCAAAACTGTTTGATGGAAAACGCCAAACAAACCTAGTCACAGGAAACATGGGCGGCAATCTTAATCAATGAAATTGAAGTAGCCAATTGAGTTATCAAGCAGGCAGAGAATGGAGCTCACTTATGGTCCAATGTTCTTGACGTTACCGGCACATTTAATGCCTTCCACAAATGTGCTCAAACTATTTTATCCTATCACTCCGTCCGGGGCTCACTGGAAATAAATGAGACATTCCACCAAGACATCATCCTCCATGATCTAATGGGGGCACCGTGAACTATTCCCCACACCTCTCCAAGCGCCCCGAACAAGGGACTTGGATACAGCTTAGCTGCGGATGGAAACATGGAACATGAATTTGCATCAAGAAAGGAAAAGGTTAACCACATGTGCAGCGCGGCACTAGAAATGCACTTGTCTCAAAAAGAAGCATATAAAATGCTCACTGAACGATGAGAACCACAAACAATATATGGAATGTGTTTGTGTCAATTTGACGGCAATCAATGCTGGCAATTAGATAAACGGATACTACAGACATTCCTTCCATTAATGAAAATCAATCACAACTCCGCAAGATCACTTGTTCATGGCCCACTTCAATTCGGAGGGATGGCCATTAATAATCATCGGATCCTTGGTAATCAGTGGAGTCTTCACTCAGTCACCCAGTGTCTATAGTGGGATGATATATTAGCCAACGTCTTCATTAAAACACTCGATGCATACTAAATGGTTTATGGGTTTGTGCAACCAGTTCTCGTTGAAGTCGGCAACAACATCGAATATGCAGGCCAAGGGTTCATCCCGCACATCCGTACCCAACTAAATGAATTACAGGGTGAACTTCACATTGAGGATGCATGGCAGCCCCAACTGCAATGGATTCATGACCAATCCATCATGGAAATGATAGCATCCAAGAAAGAGCTAACCAAATTACAATGACGTGATGCCAACGAGTGTCGGCTATGGATGGGAATATTCACAGTATCTGACTTAACCACTGAGGAGGGCAAATATATACCATGGCATCGATTAAACGGAGGGTGGCAAGCATCACCAAGTAACAAATTTATATGGCCCAAGGCACTCAAGCCCACCACTAAGGCATGGTCATCATTCCGGAGATGTTAAGGGCTCATATGTAAAACCAGTGCTAACCCCCCTAACTTCAAAGAACAGTACAAACTCGACCAACGTTTGGGCACATGACTACATAACTCTCACCATATATCATATGAAATGTACAGAAGTAAACACGCCCTATTCTGGCGATACCTCACCGGCTTTATGGAATGCAACTTACGGACTAGCGACAATGGATACTTTTTACCAACCCGCCTGGTACATAAAATGCCAAGTGAAGTTCATCCAGTGGCGTTTTGAATTATGCACGACAAGAGTATTTGGGCATGATCCCCGTTCAACCTGCACAAACTCTCCCCATCAACAACCAACAATATCACCTCTCAAGACAATCTACTCATTACTATCCCCGGACCGCTAACCATAGTCAGGGATGCATCGATTCACATCAAACATAGTAAAGCATCCGGAGCATGGCACATCATTACAACAAGCAACAAATGACAATGTGTCATGAAACCAGTCGAACATCAACACCAATCTCACTCTTACAGACATGAGCTCGAAATAATGTGTCATGCCCTGAACGATGCACTTGTCGTTATTCCATCATCACCAACGAGAGTTATCAACCAGCACTGGGACTGTAAAGATGCAGTTATTAAGGTCAGACAAACTTTTCACAAGCCGAAAGACCTCATGCACACTGATATGGCCATAGTACTGGCCATCAATGGGATAGTAAATATGTCACCCCATACAGTCCTCTTCCATTGGGTTGAAAGTCACACGGACGACCAGAAAAATTGAAAGAAAGGAGAAAAAGATAAAAAAGCGACGCCACTGCAAATGGAAAACATCAAACGTGATGCGGAAGCCAACAACTGCATCACTGAAGGTCATCTCACCCAACCATTTGCACCGCTACCGGGATATAAAGCCATGATCAAACTCAATAATGAATGGGTAACAACAAACATCCGCGAGCATATTAAATTCTCCAGAACAGCCCCAAACATGATAACATATGCAATCAAATGACTTGGAATTAATAAGGAGATATTTTAGGAAATAGACTGGACAGCAATTGGCCAAACACGAAGCAAACATCCAATCAACAGAAGAGTCCGTACAAGCAAGATGATGTACGGCCACCTACCAGTTGGGCACCACTGGCAAAAGTGCCAACTCCCTTCCGACAAATGCCCATGTTGTGGCACGCCTGATGAGATATTTGCACATTTACTATGATGCAATCATTGCGATCTCCAGGATGTGAGGAGAAATGTATACCATATGTACGGATCGCTTTGACACCAGCTTAATTGGGCAGGCTAATAACTTCACGAATATGGGGTTTCATCTCTTCAATTATGTCCTATAACACGCAGGAGATTCTCCTGTGTGTAATAGGACAAAATTGAAGAGATGAAACCCCATATTCGTGAAGTTATTAGCCTGCCCAATTCAGAAAACGACCGGTATAAAAAATCTAAATAGACAAATTAGACACGCCGGCAGGTAAGGTATTGACGGAAATAGAGATGTGGGCACCTTTGTGTTTAGGGTTTTAATCATTTTTCCATAAGCACGAAATGTTCGATCTACAAAACGTATTTATCGTAAAGGTAAACTAACAATAGATTATGTAAAAGAACAAATATGAATATATTTTATTAAATTTGTGTATTTACTCAGCTCTTTTCATCCGATTTCCCTTGTTGCTAACATGGAGGCGCATTGAGTGACATTTTGTTCTATTATAAACTAACTTAGACTCATTATTACCTACTTAGCTCATTTTATTGCATACTTAGATCCCTTACTACGACCAAACCAGACGTGTTTTTACTACATTTGAGGTGCCAAATGATGCGTCTTGGTCATAGCTATCCATTGATATGCCGTACGTACCTATACGATAACTACTTCTGATGGTTGGTGTCATAGTGATACAAACATACGGTACAGAGCCACTGAGCAGGACAGCAAGGCACTCAAATATCCTATGCAATTTACTATCCAGATACTACAAACAGTCCGATTGGTCACTGAGGATAAAGAATATGATGAAGCCCCACTCAACCCACTTCTTAGAGAGGCTATCTCATCTCAGAAACTAATTGGATACTTCCACATGTTCTTAGGATTCTTCAGTAAAAAGTGGCAAGATCTTCTATTAAGCTGGAACATGCAAAACCATGCAACAATGATAAAAGAAACGTCAGCATGGTATGGGACCATCTATGCAAGCCAGTGTGGACAGCAAGGTGCAACATCCGACACAATACTAAAAATGGTGCCTCAGACGATGAAGTGCAAACACTGACCAACCGCATAATGTGGATAGTACGACATCAAACCCAAGCCTTACATCCCCGACATCAATACTAGCTAAAGTGGAAGAGACCACAGTAACTAAGTGGCGACAAGATGTCAAACTTTCAAAACTGTCCCTGCTCACCCATGCCCAAGAGTCTTATGCAATATTTTTCAGGAATCATCATGAACGCCAATCCTCTATCACTGACTGGTTACAAATGGCACCAACCCCTCCCAATAGCAATGATACAATAGATAATGATCCAACATATGCATATGATTTGGACAAGGATATTGCTAACGAACAACTACAACAACGTCAAGATCACGGAATAACACCAAGATCTCGACCAAAGTAACAACAAACATCCAAACAGTTAAGTACGATACCATGAAGAGAGTGACAAAATATGATAATGAGGGGAAGCCCATATTGTCACACAAGGGGAAGCCCACTCCTTTATGGTAAACCCGTCAAACGGCATGCAGGATGGTCAGTTACCTGTTACAAACAATCTCACCCCATTGTTAGCACAAGTATCATAATATAATCATACCAACAAATCAGCTCCAACAGAATCCTACATGATGATGTTCAATCCTTCTACCATGCCTCCTGTGAAAAGCGATCACCAAAGTATCAAGTCTGTCAAGATACCAACCAGTGATTGGTATTACTCACCCACCAGTGACGAAATCTATTACTACAAAAGAGGAGTATCTGAGAGGCCCACTCTTGTCAAGACAGACCCCGAAAAAGATTCTTCTACCACTGTGGTCATATCGCGCCACTAGTTTCCTATATTGTTGCTTGTATTTTACAATAGAAGTAACCAACCTAAAGATTTCAGTTTTATATACATCTTCATCTTCCGCTCTTGACAGTTCCAACAGCGTCAGCGCCAACAGCGCTAGCAGTTACATCATGATAGTGGACGAACTAATGTACAAAACATACGACAATCTAGCTACACGCTTGATAGACAAGTACACGGCGGAATCAGCATCATTGCAAAACAACCAATTGTTCGTGGGCATTGCGGGAGGACTGTGCAGCGGGAAGAGCACACTTGCAGTAGCTGTCGCTCAACGGATCAACGAGCAGATGGAAACAACAACAGCAGGAAAGAAAACATCATCAAATGATGTTGGTGATGGTACTAGCAATAGCAACAACGAAGCAGCAGCAGCAGCAGCAGCAGTGGTACTACCAATGGATGGATTCCACTATTCACGCTCCCAACTAAAATCAATGGGCGACACTAACCTAAATACCAATACCAATAACAGCTATACCCACGACGAATTGCTAGCCTGAAGTACCCCCCCCCCAAATGCACCAACAGCCATGCCAGCCTACCGATATGATACAGCCGACAGAAGAGCGATCCAATTGAGAATGGCACAGAACTCCGCGAGGGGAATTATTTGACATCCTACGATGATCCATGACGATCGCCGCTTCTATCCAAAAAGGTATTCAACGAGACTTGGTACGTTGTATGCGCATCCCTGATGGCACAGAGGGAACGATTGGCGCTTAGACATTTGGAGACGGAGGAGCTACTATCGTGCGGTTGGTGCCAACGTTGCTGCCGATGTATCATATCATCATCCTCATCTTCGGAGGAGGAGCCATCATCACTGTGTCTCATCATCGTGGCACTGAAATGGTTGTTCGTGATCGTATGAAGGTAGTACAATGCCAGAGCGGGGGATACTCAGAGTACTATTCTATTGCAATGTTCCATGATGGTATTTGTGCTGGTCGGTGTGAAGTTTGTGCTGGTCGGTGTGAAGTTTACTTTTACTTTCCTTGATTGTCTGTAATGAAGGAGTAAAACTTCATTACGTATTAGCATTAAGGATTAGTAGAAATAATTTATACCTAGGTAGAATATGGAGGGTACAAATTGTGTGGTACAAATTTGTACCCTGAAGGAACAAATTTACCAACAATTTGGACCCTCCTAGAGGAGGTTACAAATTTCTTGCGATTACTCTCTTACTATTTTAGTAATAGAGATCTATGTATCATAGATTTAGATCTAAACGTACATAAATAGATAGCCATCAACTATCTTGCTGAAATAGATATACAAAGTAAGATCTAATTGGGTAAATCGTACTCAAATATTACGTACTTAGGTACGATCCAAAGTGGGTACATTGTACGTCATGTAGACGCGATGTTAGTCATGACGTACGCTCCAAGTTGGGTATATATAACATACTACGTTATGTATAACATAGGATTCAAAGTGAGTACTTTTGCTATTTTTCTTACGTAACGTGTTGCGTACGTGAGCTACGTACATGTGTATACTACTCTCCTGCGTCGCCATAGTGAAAAGCAGCATACCATCCTGGCGCGAAACATGGTGTGTCGCGTCGATCATCGTCGTCATAACAAATATTGGCGGCACCTTGTAGGTATGTAGCGTCTCCGCCCGGATGGATGCCGTCACCACCGCGCCGCCACTGGCCGCCACCCTATCTAGAAAGATGGCGGCCACATCAACCAGAATACAATTTGCGAGCATTTACGATAATAGAATCACCAGCAAACAAAATTCTGATTTGGCTGTTGATTGTGGTCCTGCTGTTGCTGGTGGTGCTGGCGACCGGGAGACGTCTCTCCCCTCAAGGCAGGAATGTCAAATCCAGCATTGATGGGCAACAATCCATCGTCCATGATGGCTGCAGCAATGTCCTGATGGTTCGCATAGATCCTCTGCTGCTGCATCAGAAACAGCTCTATACGTACTTTGAGGTAGAGCGGAGCGGAAAGGTATACG
>JAZGVS010000161.1:0-19375 GCA_037356235.1 Bacterosira constricta
TGCTAATCAATACGAGATCGAAAAAATCCTTAATCAAGGGGGCTCACCGCAATAGGGCTTTGTGTCAGAATATATCCGAAGGGGATCAGAGAGAAGAGGTCGATGAAGAAGAAACCCTTAATATATTTCAGTGCAATCAACTTGGGATTTGTAACAATAGCACCACTTGAATCAGTGTATGCTGTAAAAAAGTTGAAGATGATATCCATTGCAAAGACGGCATCGAGTGTAGTTTCAAGAATGAAAATAGATCTCGCTTCAACAACTTCTTCCCAGTAAAAGCAGACCCTGTGTTGAAAGTTAGTTATCAAGTTGGTTAACAATTGAGCTATCAATGGTTGTCTACGCATAGGTGTAGGCAGCTTCGCTCACCTGAATGGTATGTAGAATGCAAGAAGACTGAGTAGCCACGCCATGAGGGAATCCCAGACCACTCTTGGTTTTGAGTGGGGTTTGATTATGTACCATGGGTAAGGGTTGTGATCTTCAAGCTCTTGCTTGTGTTCCCATGCTTCTTGTACAGTTTCGCGCTCAGACTGATTATCGTCCATAGGTCCCATCAACCAATCTACTGGAGAGAGGAGTGTGTCCATAATACTAGCGGGGCGCGTATCTGTAGAATTCTGATCCTTCAGAATACGCATGATAGATTCTCGTGTTCTATTGATCGAGGACCTCCTTCGAGTTGATCGCATAACCTTTTCTGCTGGTTGCGATGGTGCTGGTTGAGGTGGCGATGGTGGTTGAGGAGCCGCTTCGACATCACTTTCAGGCGAATCGTCTTTGTAAAAGGGCTCAACACGTCTGCTGATAGAACCCCTGCCAGTAGGCATAACTCGTGGCCCGGAAGCTCTCCGATTCTTGTTTGCCGTTACTGAATTGCTCAACATGGTGGCGCATAAAGTTATCAATCTCGATGGCCTGACTTTAGTATCATCTTAGGCCGAAAAAATGTTTTACTTTATTAAAACTTAAATCTCGCCCGTGGGATGGGGCTATTTATTTTCATTTTGGTTCCACAAGAGGAGAAGATCAATTCAAAACATCCTTGTCTGCAGCAAAATCCATCTCTTTTTCTTTGCCACCTCGAGCTTGATAGCTGTCAAAATACCAACCCAAATCGTCCTTGAGACTGTGCTTCGGCCCCTCCCAGCCTAGCTTAGACATGGCCATGTCTGGTGCGACGTAGAAGTCCGTCAAACGGAACGGAAATTTGGCCTTGCCCAACGACGCATCGTAGTGTTGAATATCTACATCCGCAATCCCTGCCGCTTCCGCACACAAGGATGCCACATCATCATACGAAACAAGCTGATTCGTTCCGCAATTAAAGAAGGTCTGTTCCACAGCAGCAGCCTCATTATTCAATACACTCGCCAATAACGATGCAACATCTTCTGAATTCGTCAGTGATACTTTCTGAGATCCATCTCCAGGGATAGGTAGCGGAGCTTTGCGAACGATTCTGTCAAAGTACCAATCGATGTAATCCCATTTGTTACTCTTTGGTCCGTAGATATATTGAGGGCGGAAGGAAACCAAGGGAATTCCACTTTCGATGGCGTATTTTTCGTACAAGACTTGACCTGCTGTTTCTTTGACGGGTGTTGTTTCTGGCATTGGGAACTTTTATTTTCAACGACATGTTGAGTGAGATGAGACTGATAGTCGAAGAAGAGGACATCCAAGGCAAGTAAGTAAGAACTTAGTGAAACGAAATACTTACCTCGTCATTAGGTTGATAGACGCCACCAGATGACACATAGGTAAGAAGCTTGGAATCCCATGCCTTTGCGCAATCTACCACAGCTTTTCCGGCACCCACTGGACCCTTCGAAGCATTGTCCCACACATAATCGTACGATTGTCCAAGCAATTCTTGCACATCTTCCGCGGTCATGGACTCATCCGTCAGATCGGCCTTGACAATTTTCACATCAGGAAGATCCGAGGCATACGAAACGAATGGCTCCTTGGAATCACTGCACGCTGAATCTTGCAAGATTGTGATGGAGGTAATCTTGGAATTGGACGAGAGATTCTTGGCCAATTGAAAGCCCAGCTCTCCGTGACCGCCTCCTTTGTTTTGCACAATGAGGGCGGCGCTCATGGATAGAGAGGTGCGAGGCCTCGATACTGTGGTGGTAGGGGCTGCCGCTCGGAAGGAGAAGGCGGAAGCGGATGCCCCTGTGGCAAGGAGGACGGCGATTGCTTTGGCGGAAATCATGGTGCAGTGGGTGACAGAAAAATAATGACGAATTGCTTATGAAGATGAAGAGGCGGTGAAGGCGAATTGAAGATTGAAGGCGAAGTGAAGGCTTCAAGGCGGCGGGGAATGTGGGTACGTGTTCGGATACTATTTATGTCCGATCTTATAAGATTGGGTACAATACTTAGATGAATCCCTGTTGGCATTTTTTTTGTTACACAAGAAGGTGCTTTGGAAGGAATGATCTCTGGAGTTAGGTCCACGGCTACGGGTGAATTGTTTGAGAACGGGGTTTTATGACACGGAACGTTTTGATCATATGGATGGAAGGACCGTGAAATGCAATGATGCTTGAAAATACAGCAGCGAGCTTACCACTGGAGAGAGTAGGAGATCTGCAGGACATGGGTGAGGCTATTATTACCTAGCATCAGCACCATTTTTGTCACTGGAGTTATTTTGGATGTATATGGAAGACATTCAATTAGCAATTAGACAATATACGTACTGGAGCCTAATAGAATTTGATGATCTTTGATACCCAACCCACAGTCTAGAGTCATTTGTAAAGCTTTATTTTATAGTGATTCGTGCCAAAGCTACCAATGTCATTCATCTTCCATGATCAAAGGACAAAGTAAAAACTTATCGGTTCTTCTGCATCCTTTCAAACGTACTGCTCAGTCTGATTACTGATTGAAACATTCCACTGACAATACCAATGTAAATCACCTGGAACTGCTGATTTATTCGCGTTGGACTAATCTCAATTATTGCAGGGGTTGTCATGTCGTTACTTTGTTACAGATGACCATGATGTATTACTTCACATGAATCTCATAACACTTGATCGATAAGCAACATCAGGTGCGGAGTGGATTGTATCGATGTCACGAAACATGATCAGCTCACTACCCTCGGCAAACCTTGGCTTTACAATGTATTCATCATCCACAGTCAATCCTGGGTAAACAATAGGTTCATTTGGAGGATGGTCCTCCGTTGCTAATTGTTCATACTTGAGTTTCACAGCATGGCTGAACACACCCACTCCATCATAATTGTCTTCTTTCGGAAATCCCAACAGCACTGTTCTCGTATCCCCCCCCGGAGAGCGACCCGTATCTTGGTGCCAAGAATGGGATATTTTACGGGTCGTAACTCCTACAATATCAATCCAATGTGTGGAAGGCTTTGATCCACAGAGGTTTCCGATGGTTTTCATGAATTGTTCACCTGTTGGAGCTTTTTCGCCAAGATTATCTTTCAACGATTGTGTTAATTTGTGCATTCGAGGTTCGTCCCCATCAATTTCATCTGCATCCCATGATCCCTGCAGCGATGAATCGGGCAATAGTAACATCTTTCGCGCCTTTTCAGACATTCCAGCATACACTGGTGAGGAGTCAAATATGTCTTCTCTCATTGAACTACGCAATGCATCGCGAAATTCTTTTGTTGAACAAAATTTCTGTGAAAAATCAAGTCCGGGAAATAAGTCATCCAAGCTGACTGATGTGATGTGAGATCCATCTGGAATTGTTGTTTTCTCCGAAAGATCTTCATCGCCCCCTGGAAAGACATAACAGGGTGCATCTTCATTAGGACTTTGCTGTTTCGCATAAGTGGCCGGATCGTCGAGAAATGGCCTTGCATCAGCTTTTGTGTGGTCGAATTGATGAGGCGCACGTCTCCTTTCGCCACTTGGTGTTTGGTTCCGTGATCTTGACGAAGTTGAACGTTTAGGAGGTGGTCGCGGCGGTCTATCCGATGACGATCTCCGTCCTTCTCGGCGCGGAGGTCTCCCTCCTTCGACTTCGGATAGATGGAGACCGGTTGCAGTACTGGGCAGTGATGTCAGTGCTCGATAGGAATGCAAGAAACATGCTGCAGGATCGGCAGCGTAAATGACGCAAACGAGAAGTGATGATATTATTGAAAGCCGTGTCATTATTTGGGAAGAAGCAGGGGACGTGTCTTGACGTTGGGTGGGATCAAGATGAGTGTGTTTGTTATGGATGTGGTGGTGTTGAAAAGTGCTGGGCACAACGGTAGGTATTGTAGCTGGGTTTCTGGTTGCGTCTCACAATAAAAGCCCGCAATCTCCCGCAATACTATTGCTTGCTGTGTCTACGTAGGAATTAATATACCCGTATGGGACAAGTGGCAAATAATCTTCTGCTTCAATCTTCCCCATCTTTATGTAGGTACCCAAGCACTCCAAATTATGTGTTCCAAGTGGTACCATTACTTTTTGCTAAAGATGCATCCATGTTCGAGAGACATACTCCTCACCCAAAATTAAGTGCAGTAGGTGTCAAAAGAGAAACAAGTAGGATCAGCATTGAAATAAATGAGTAGAGATACGGCAATGGAATTGAAAACGAAGAGAGAAGAAGTTGAACAAAAATGAGTAGAGTCGGAGCAGCCACAAAATAACTAGAATAGAAAAGAGAGAAGATGAATCCACTGTAACTCATTCACATCCATTCAAGAAGCGCATGCACCGTAACTGATACAACTCATTCGAAGCTGCCGTGCTATGATCAGAGCATTGAGGTGAAACCGCTAATAGAACATCAATAGTTCATCAACGAGAGAACCATTCTCGAGAAATGGTGTTGCAACATTCATTGGGAAGAAATGTCACTTGCACAGAATAGACACCAGAAATACTGGGTGAGCTGATAAATAGCAAATAGCTGATTATCTTAACATCAGTGGCTCGTATTCAATGCTCCTAGTAAATAGTGATCATCCATCAGACGTGCTCTGCTAAGTATCACTGTATATCAATTACCTCGCGCCAAAGCCCATGCCTCCTCCACGTCCGCCCTTCTTTTTGTTCTTCTTCGCTGCCCTCTTTGCTTTGCGATTTCCTCCCATGGCAAGTGCTTCCTCCATATCCTCCATATTTGGCTCTGCATCTGCACCCCCAAGTCCTGCCTGTTTCGACATTCTACTAATCATAGTTCTCATCTTTTGGAATTCTGACATGAAGGCCGCTCCCTGATATGCGGTGAAAAAGAAGTATCCAAGAAATATATCAGACTAAACAGCAAAACACAAAACAAGAACACCAACAAGCAGCATGAGCATGCACTCTTTTTCCATCTGGCCAATAATACTCACATCCTCGAACTGCAACCCGGACCCCTTGGTAACCCTCATAATCCTTGACCGAGCACTCCGATCGGTCAACAACAAATCCGGATTAGCCCGCTCCGTCTTCGTCATACTCCGAATCATCGCCTCGCTCCTCTTAATCCTCTTCTCAATCTGCCCCATCTGCGAATTATCGATCATACCCCCCATTCCCGGCAACATCTTGGCCACCCCTGCCATATTCCCCATACTCGAAACCATCTTGGACTGTTGCATGAAATCATCAAAGTCAAACTCGGCCTTGGCCATTTTCTCCTGCATCTTGGCGGCATCGGCGTCGCTCACTTCCATACTCGCCTTTTCTACAAGTGACACTACATCCCCCATTCCCAAAATGCGGGAGGCCATACGATCGGGATAGAATGGTTCCAAGTCGGCGACCTTTTCGCCCACTCCGACAAATTTGATGGGTTTGCCCGAGACTCCGCGGATGGAGACGGCGGCTCCGCCGCGGGAGTCGCCGTCGAGTTTGGTGAGGATGGCGCCGGTGATGCCGACGGCGGAGTCGAAGGAGGCGGTGAGGGATGCGGCGGCTTGGCCGGTCATTGCGTCGACTACTAGGAGTGTTTCGTCTGGTTGGACTGTTGGATGGATTAGAGTTGCATGTGTTTCAGTGGTCAGCTCATCCATGCAATAGCAGCAATGCACAGCTCGCTACTTCAACAACATGACAGATAAAAAGAACTCACCAGTCTTCTTCACCCTCCTCAGCTCCTCCATCAAGTCCTCATCCACAACCTGCCTACCCGCCGTATCCACCAAAACAGTATCATACCCCTCCCTCTTCGCCTTCTCCACAGCCTGCTTGGCAATCTCCGCCGGGTCAGTATCCACCCCCATGGAAAACACCGTGACATTAATGGATTTTCCGAGTATTTCCAATTGTTCAATGGCCGCCGGACGGTAAATATCCGCGGCGGCGAGGAGCACCTTGCGATTACGTTTAGGCATACGAGAGGCTAGTGTTTCCGAACGCTCTTTCTCGCTCATTTCCATAATGGCATCCGAGTCCACCTCTCGTTCTTGGAGGTACAATGCAAGTTTACCCGCAGCAGTCGTTTTTCCAGCTCCCTGCAATCCCGCCAAAAGAATGACAGTAGGTTCATCGCCCTCCCTACACGCCAACATGGCCGTAGGACTCTGCAACGAAGGATTGCTACCCAGCATGCCCCCTTTCTGCGTGGCCGCATCCCCTCCCATCATGTCCAACAGCTCGTCGTACATTGCCTTGATGAATTGTTGTTCGGCCGTTACTCCCTTGGTTACTTCTTGGCCGAGGGAGCGTCGTTTGACTCCCTCGAGGAGGGCGGTGGCCACGTCGAGGTTTACGTCGGCGTCGAGGAGGGCGCGTCGGACTGATTTTAGGGCTGGTTGGATGGAGTTTTCGGTCATGCTGTGTTGTTTTTGTTTGATTTTTTGTTGTTCGATTTGATTGTATTGTCCACGTGCCAGTTAGTTGTTTATTGCAGTTTCGTTACATTAGAAGCGATTTTTTTCATGAAACATAGATTGATGACGATGTTCATTTGATACGCCATTAGAATAAGAAGCAAGAGGTTGATTTAGATTCGTGTCAGAAACGCCAAGGCAGGAGGCAGAAATACAAAGAGATGTACACACTACAATCAACTCACCGCTGCTTCCCCCCAAAGTTCTGCGCCACCTCCGTCAAAGCCGAAGACAATTGATCAAACATCATGTCTAATCGAGTGCCTCTACTACGAAGACTCTGTCTACTACCACCACTCACGCCACCCGCGAGGTCGGGACGCGTCGTCATGCGTGATAACACTGCACCATTTTTATGTGTGACGAAGGATGGTGAAAAGGCTGACGTTAGTGCCAGCGAGGCGATGAGGCAGTCGATGGAGAGTGTTATTCTCATGATTGTGATCTGGATTGTTGGTGAGTGTTGGGGCGGAGGGTATCGCGGTGGTTATGGTTGTGGTGAAGTGAGGAAGAGTGGCGTTTATGTTGTTGCCGTCATGTTTGGTTGCTGTTGCGTGCCGCCGACGGAAATGGGAAATGGCGCTGACGCGACGCACCCGAGGTGATGACGACAGTGTCACGCGTGATCACATACTAGATAACATAACAGTTACACAATCACGTTGTAGGTCACGTGACACGATGACACAAAATCCTACAAAATCTATCAAGCGAGCGCTATGCTATCAGATACATAGATGCTATCTATCTAGATTAGAGCTGGCAACACAAAATAATATATTGATCCTCCAACGCTGAAACCTGAAACCCATCCATCCTATCATGCTGTCGACCATCCATAGCCGCGTTTTTGCAAAGGCGTCACCATTGACATGTCTGCTCCGGCGAATGTCAATTTCGTCTCGCGATGGCGTCGCTTCACCATCGGCCTTGGCAACCACTCGTCTACCAAACCGTGATCAACTAAATCCTGTACAGTATTCGAACCTACAGCAGTCGTGCTATTCCTCGCTCGCAAGCAGCTCCAATGGGTTGCTAGTACCATCATCACCAAATGAGTCTCGGGACGGCGCCCAGAAACCATCCTCTTACAACCCTACTCAAAACGCAATTAGAACCAACTTCAGCTATGCTGGACCAAAGAAACTGTCGGACGTTCTCAAGACTGAAATGTTGGATGGGAAATCGCCCGCTGAAATTGTAAGTACTATTCTTCAAGGTGATGAATGATGGAGAATGTAATAATTTCACCTTGTTCGTCCTCACATCTTGATCAATTATTCCTACTCATTCTGTCATGCTTTGATCGGGCTGTGTGATTCAAGACCGATATGTGGATGACCTATCATGAAGGGAAGGAAAAGGTCCATGGGTTGGCAATTGATGAAGCCAAGGGAAAGAGTATTTTAGCCAGAGCTGCGCAATGGTAAGTTGTTGCCGAGTGTGTATCTTCATTAAATATGTCATCATTGGAAATTTATCGATGCACCATTAATGATATATCTATCATACATGCCCAATTACTGAAAATGATCAAAATAGCCCATTTTTCATCCATCCAGTATTTCGAGAAGAGGGCCACTTTATGATACTCAGTCAATTCCAAACGCCCAATTACTTCCTCCTTGCCTTCCTCGAGGATTATCGCATGGACCCCGCCCGTGCCCAGCCGCTATTAACAATTTCCCTTTTTGATGAAATGGCAGAAACAAAGGATTTAACCTTGGTCCGGTGCGATATTATCAATCAGGGGATTGAGGACGATGAGGGATACAAAATTTGCCAACGTTTATTGGATGATTATGCCGAGGAAGAACACTTTAGGGATGTGCACATGTTTAATAAGAAGCCTGAGGTGTTTGATATAGATGTGTTTGTGAAGGAGAGGGAAGTACGATGGAAGGCTGATAGTGATGCAGGGGGAAATGATAAGGAAGGAGTGATTGAGGCTACAGCTGAGAGTAAGAAAGATAAGGCAGTGTAAGACTGGGTCATTTTACTTCAGAATTAGTAGACTTGTCCTCCTTCTCCTGAAAATGTACCTTTATGGCTTCTAGCAATGAGTCACACGGTATCCTTGTGCTCTCTGAGATTAGCCAACCAGCTAGCTCAGTCAAAGGGGATTTCTTTGCAGTATGATTCGTAACAAACGATGAAGATGATATCAGGGGATGGAATCGATGGCGGCAGTCGCGCGTGAGTCGTGACCACGCCAAAAATAATGAGTGCCCATTAGTGGTCCGCAAAATCTATTTCTAGATAATTTGAACATGCATCTATCTCGTAGTGAGTTAGAAATTTCTCCCACTTCTTTTGCAAGAAAGCATTGTCATACGTATTTTGCTTAACATCACATAAAGCAAGATCGACGAGACAGGAACGCCGAACGCCGCCTTTGCTTCATTATTAACTTCGTTCATCTTCGATCTGCCATTGTTCATTTTTCATTATCTGGAACTCAAAACAAAAGCAAAAGTAATAATCAAAGTAGAAACAATGGCAGTGGCAGGTATCCTCACTGCCGCCGTCGCAGGGATCAGCTGGTGCTTCTGCACAGCCTCCGCGTCATTATGCTCGTCTTGGTGCGGAAGTGACAAACCATCGTGAGTTGCATTCTCAAGCAATGACTATGTTAAATTATTTAGATGACACAATATGACATAATTAAACCACCATGCTAACAAACCTATTGTTTTCGTTTTTTCTGAAAACACAAGAACTGTGCCCCCTAGCGCTACTTCTGGTCGCAAGAGAAGTGTGCTTCTTCTCGCTTTCAGCATCGTCGTTTCTTTGATCTATCAATATGGACTAGCACCAAATTATGATAAGATTGGCTGGCAATATCTATCCGATGCTTGGTCGTCGGGGTGTGATGCAATTGAAGGAAATGAAGAGCTGGTGCAGGTCTGCGCTGGAAACGCTGGTGTATATCGGGCATCGTCTGCGGCCTTCGTCTTCTTCGTTATTTTTGGAATTGGTAAGTATTATTATTTATTGTATCTATTTGCTTATGTTAAGACACCTTTTTCGTTCATATTTGCATGTCACTGGTTTTAGCTGCCAAGTGTAAACCAACATCCAATCGTGAGGCATGGCCAGCAAAGTAAGAATACATCCATCATCCTCGAAGTAATAACATTCCATTCCATGTACCATTTTTTTACCCACTCGTGCTATTGATTTTACATTGAATTTATTACAGATATGTTCTGTTCTTATTTCTTAGCATCGGAACAATATTTATACCGAATGATCCCATATTTATTCCCATCTATTTGTGGGTTGCACGAATAGGCAGTTTTTTTTTCGTTTTGCTCCAACAAGTGATTCTAGTTGACATTGCCTATAATTGGAATTTGTCCTGGTTGGATAAATCAGATCAGGCAGAATTGGCTGAAGGTCCAGGCAAAGGCAAGAAATGGTTGGTTGCAATTCTGGTATCATGTGGAATTCTCTATATTGGATCTATTGCGGGTATTATCATCATGTACATTCATTTTGGAGGGTGTGCAACAAATGACGCCTTCATTTCAATAACGTTGGTGATGAGTTTCCTTTGCACATTGATTCAATTGACCATTTCTGACACGGGCTCGCTACTCACGAGTGCATGTTTGACTTTATATGCATGCTACCTATGTGGAGCATCGGTATCAAAGAACCCTAACGCTGAATGCAATCCAAAGCTTGGACAGACATCTACTTGGAGTATAATTTTGGGACTATTAATCGCTTTCATATCATTGATGTGGGCTGGGTGGAGTTACACTTCAGGCAAGCGCTTGGGGCAGTCAGAGCAGGTCCAGTCAGAGGCAGCCCCAGATAACTATGAAGGTGACGAAGAGAGGCCAAAAGCCGGAGGAGTAGTGATAAACAACGAACCAACGTATGGGGCTGCTGACTTGCCACCTCCTGAACCATCAAATCAAGTATCTAACTCAACCAATGCATCATCGTCTGGTAGTTGGAAGTTGAATGCTATGATGGCTTTAGTTTGCTGTAAGAGTTCGAGATTGGTGACAACATTTGAATTAAAATATCTATTTCACTGTACTGACCAGTTCTGCCACTTGCTCGTTGGACCATTTTTTCAGGCTGGTACGCCATGTCATTGACAGGCTGGGGAGCAATTGAGAAGCGGGGAGATATCGCAAATCCTGATGTGGGTGAGGTCAGCATGTGGATGTTAATAGTTAGTCAGTGGTTCTCTCTCTTGCTCTATTTGTGGACTCTGGTTGCACCCACTCTATTTCCAGATCGTGACTTTTCATAGAAAATATGTGCCGGTCCAGGGACAAATACTTGATTGGTGAGGTGCCTCCAAAATCAGTCAGTCTCCCTCATTCCATGTTTTAGGTGTCTTTGTTTTGACAACAGTAGTGTAGATGTTAATTAAGATGATGTATCAAAGCGTTGAGACATTGATCAATCTGTATATTTATTTACAACATGTATTTACGGCATCCAATGGACAACTAATGAACACACTTCAAAGACAACCCCTTTCAATGATCGCTTTAAGCAATGTGTTCCTTATCAACAGGCGTCGCTACAGCAGTCGCTGGGGAAATCCCAGAGTCTCCAGAGCTTGTTGGATTTTCTTCAAAACTGTCTTTAGGAGTGTCGATGGCAGCTTTCTCTGGATATGCTGGATCGTTACTTTCCTCTGAGTTTTTCTTTGCCATTTCAATAACCTCAGTCTTATGTGGTGGTTCTGCAGAGGCGAACGGTGCAGGTCCAAACAATGATAAAAGAACAGGAAGCAGAATCAGTCCGTGAATAACACCCAAGCCGACAGTCAATGCAAACTGAATTGCAAGGGTCTTGAAGACGTACGACGTGCTAAACAGAAGCACTGCAACAGCGAGAAATGTTGATAAAGCACCATTTAACACTGAAGCACCAATGTCCTGGGTAGGATGAGAAGAAAGAAAATCGTGAGAGATATGAGCAAAAGAGAGACATTACAATAATGATATGCACCATTTCTATACGCACAGCCAAAGCCTCTGTAGCACGGTCATCCTTCGAGTCGCCACCCTTTACCATGAAACAATGACCAATGTGCGCGGAGTAGTCAATGGATAGACCCACGGCGAGTACAACGTTAATAACAGAGACTGAATCAATCACGATTCCAATCGCATACATGAACCCAAGAATTTCAACGATACAAAATGCAACGTTCAAGGTAATCAAGAGTGCAGCCTGAACAGACAAGAGAACAAATGATTGTATATAGTGGTGAGTTAGAGAATGGTTTGTGCACAGATATAACTTATCAACAATTGGCAAAGCGATACTCACCCAAATATTCGCAACAGTGATGAGAACAATTACACCAACGCAAAGGATGGCAAGACCCACATTCCTATAGAGTTCGTTTCCAATGATCTTGAAACCCTCAATTGCAAGGAATTTGTCTGAATAAGGGAATGCTGGCTGCAGATCTTCCCATCCTTCAACCATTTCACGTGTCGCATCCATAGCTTCTATTTGACGATCGGCATCATCGATGGTTTCACCTCTGAATTCTTTCGCCAAACGAACGTATTCCAATTTAACATAGTAGGCTTCAAGGTCGCCGGTACTGTCATACGACCTTGTCGATGCATACCTCGCACCCGGCCCTGCAAAGCTGGTATACAATTGCAGTGCTTTAACAAAGCCCACGTAGGTCGCCGGCCATCCGTCTTCACCCAGCGTAACACCCAGGCTGTCGAGGTTTTCAATCGTCTCATTGCTAGCCAAGTACTCCTTCATGCCTGTCATCAAATTCTGGTATGTTGAATCACTATTGGGCTCAGCAATGTATGGTGGCTTGTCGGAAAGGCCTGACACACGTGTATCGAGTGTCGACAAGGCTTCACGATTGTTATAAACGCTCTGTCCACTATCAAAAGTGATGTAAAGGGAAGTTCCCGTTGTTGGGAAATATTTATCAGCAGATGCCGAATAATCATTGATGTAAGAATCCTGAGGAATGAAGTTTCGTGCAGAGTCCTCCACTGGCAAATTGATCATTCCATACACACCGAAACCAAAAAGGGCAGCGAAGCAAACAACCGTTACTACCTTCCCTGGCTTCGAGAGGATTTTAGGTGCGTGATATTTTCGAAAGTACATTGAGATGAGCCCCTCCTTCGACCCCGTATCTTCCTCGGCTGGAGTATTCTTACGTTTGACACAACAAAGCATGTCTTTCCTATTCGCCCTTTGGCGTTTTTCATCAATTACCATGGTCGCGGTGAAGAAGGTGGCGGCAAGAGCCCAAAGAAAGAAGATATTGATACTCGCAAAGGCACAGAAACTGGCCAGTGCAGGCAATGCTGACGTAGATGAAATAGCAAACGCGACCAAGTCAGTGAGAGAGGTCACTGTAATAGATGCGCCAGCCCTAGCAAGCGCCCTTCCACCACGCTTGACTATGGCATCGTCATCTTCTGATTCACGTGAAACACCCTCTCTTTCTCTGTCAAAGGCATTGGCAATAACAAAGGCATCATCGAGACCAATCCCAAGGAGAACAAAAGGTAGAATGGAGTGGACGGGACCTTTGATTCATTCATGAAGAAACACAACAAATAATTAATAAACTCTTGTATTGTATTTGACAAAAAAGATTGAAATCAGTTCCAGGATACACACTCACCATACAGCAAACCAGCAAGAGATGCAACCCCAAATCCAGCCACCGTTGCGAGAATGATTAGTACAAGTGTTGACATGGCCATGGCCCAGCGGCTTCCTCGGCCACAAATCTTGGTCCCCAGAGTCGCTCCTAAGAAGAGAAATGCTACCATGTACGAAACTTGCACGTATACCAAATCACCAGTAATTGCACCTCCAAATTCATCTTTACACGATAGCGCAAGAACACAAAAGTGTTATTGATTAATTCCCAGAGTCAAGACAACTTGTTTCCCAGTGAAATAGACTAAACTTACCTCCAAAACTTCGGGTCGAAAGATAAGCCAAATCCATAGCCGCAAAATCCCCCTGCACCGCCTTCAGAAACACATTCTCCTCCCAAGCCTCATTCACATAATCCACAGTATTACCATTCTCCACGGTGGATTGATCCTTCAAAAAGTACGAAACCGAAATAGCCTCGGCCGATACCAATTGATCCCCATCAAACACGGGCAATCCAAGTACGCCTTCCAAATCCTCCCGGCTTCCGTAATTACTGAGCGTTGCCAGTACGTCAGTATCGGCTTCTAACATGGCCAGATCATAGTTCCACATTTTTAGTACGGATAGAACTAAACACGTGCAAATGGAATCCCCCGACTGTATGGGTTGCGCACACGTTCCGCCCGCATTTGTGCACAAATCTGTGATTGTCGACACTTCGTTTTCGTATGTTGAGTTTCCCAATTCGATGGCCGTGTGCATTTTCATAACGTCAATTAGATGGTCTTTTGTTAGCATGTTCGCATTCGGAACCTTGGCACTGGCAATGACACTTTGAAACCGGCTGGTGGGGGGAAAGTAGCTTAGGAATCGGTTTTGTTCCTCTTCAGCTAGGGTGTTTTGGGGTACCCAGAGCTATGTATTGAAGTGAAGTATAGTTCATGTCAGAGACTCTTGCAAAACGAATACAAAGCACAAAGAGCGGAAAATAACAACGTCATCTCTTTTTCTTCAAATAATGTAACAGAAGAAACTCACCTTCTCAGGACGATTTTCGGTGGTAAGCTGAGTCATTCCCATGGCACACAAAATGGCAATGAAAAGAGAAATAACAATCGTCAACTTGGGACGACTCGAACAGAAAATTCCAATGCTGTAAAAGAAGCCGGAGATGGACCGATCGACCTTATCGCCAATGGCTTCGCAGCCGCTCCTCTTCTTTTCGGGAGGGACGGACTCGGATGCATTATTGTTGCTGATACTATTGGAGGTAGATGGGGTGTCTTTTCGTTCAGTGGTAACGACAGAGGTTGAGGGTGTCTTGAGATATTCGAGGAAGGCCTTGTCACTGTGGGTGGTGGATTGGATGGAAGCATCCTCGGGCAATTCTTCCGTGGGCGATTGGATTAGATCGAGAAAGGCGTCAAATTCTGCGTCGGGTGCGTTGCTCGCCTTTGTGTCAGTGGTTGGCTCGTCGGCATTGGCCGGTGGGTTTGAGTCGGGTGCAGTTTGGACCATGGTTGCTTGCGATTTCATTTACACTTTCAAATGAAAATCATGCGTTGTGAAGAAATTCTTTACTTTTACCATCATAGCCTCGCCGCTCGATCGGGTTCTTATTTTTTTGTTGGCACGTTGTTGGAAGTTGGAACGTGGCGGTTGTGGGTTTGTGACGCATTCTACGTGAGTATGTATTCCTACACGTGCATAGGTAAGTAAGTACACGTCATCCGAACTTTTAACGCCTAATCAGGCCTAACGTCAGAATTGGCGATTTCCAAACACGCTCAGACAGCAGATAGAGTGTCAAATGACGTAGTTATTACATCATTATGACGTAGTTATTCCATTATTATCACTGCATAGGCAACAACAAGACTTCAAAATCACAACATCATCATCCATCATCCACATCCGTCCCCCCCGGCGCGCGGCCATCACCAACAACACACAACACCCCCCGCAACAAATCAATTTGACTCTGTTCTCCACTTCCATCCCATCAAAAACGCCACCATGGTAATGTCCATCAGTAAAACCCTACACCGCGCCTCCATCGTAGCCATCGCCGCACGGCTTTCCGCTCCCGCGGCGGCTTTTCAGCCCGCCCTATCCAACTCATTTCCACTGACATCATCCACCCATCGACGATCCTATGCTGTTCGGTCGACGGGTCCTCTCTATTCGTCGCCTCCAACGCGATTCTTACTTTCCTATGATTATATTCCAGACGTATTGGAGAAGCGGGGACCGTTTAGGGAGGGACATGTTGGGCTTGCAAAGGATATGATTGAAGAGGGCACGTGTGTTAGTGGCGGGCCTACCCTTCCTCCTGGTGAAAGTGTTCCCAATGGTGGTGAGTGGTTTGCGAAAGACTCTGTTCAATATGCACATACAAAATATTCATTGAGCATGATTTATCCTCAACTTCTTGTTGCTAATTTGTAATGATTTATCGCATGAAATGCATTTTCATTATGTGAAAAAGCTCTCTTCATATTCACAACAAAGGAATCAGCTGAAAAGTTTGTGGCAGGAGATCCTTACGTATCGAATGGAATTGTGACTGGTCATTCAATTGCAGAGTGGAGTGTTGTTGTGGGTAACAACTAAGAACTGCACGTGTCGACAGTTGTCATTATTATTGGATGGATTACTGCGGATCTACAGGTTTCATAAGAGGCTAGACAGCGTGGTCTCTGCCATCTTGACAATTCACTTGCGTGGGGATGTGAGAATTATTCCTCAGCTAGAAACAGAGCAGACTGAGAATTTTCCCAATTATGGTGACTAAAACTGTTAAGATTCTACATTTCCATCAATATTTCCAGTCTTCCCTGCATCATTATATCAGGTGAAGGTTATGGCGCTACTTCAACTGAGCAACACATCCCAAGCAAACCCTTTGTTACATGTAAATTTCTGTCTTCTATTTGTGATTACACTCTGTGCCATCATCACTGAGGGTATGTGCAGGAGGCACACGAAGGCTGTCCAATTCACAGTTGCAATTGACAAAGTAATCAGGATCTGGGTAGCCATGTTTCATAACACCGCCTCGGGTAGATGTCTTGTGGTGAATAGAGGCCCAGGTGCACTTTAGAAAATTAAAGGAAGTCACGTTGAGCTTTCTTTGGAAGATGTATCATAGTAAACATGGAATTCATACGGAACACCAACATACCTGATTTTTCTTTCCGGTCGTAACTGACGTGCCAACTGAAAAAGTCAGGCCATGCATAAAAGCGTATGCCAATCTTTTGAGAAGATCCTTGCCATCCCCATTATTTGGTAAATAAGCACTGACATACTTCCCAACATGACTCTGGGATGAATTTTCATGATAACTCATTTGGGTACCGGACGGGATATCATACTTGATTTCAATAGAGCTTTCTTGAAACCCAAAGCAAGAGGTTGGAATGATGGTGACAACCATTGCTCCGGAAGGAGATTTGCCTTGTGGTGCGCCCACTGGAACGCGGCATATTGGGCATTGGGGCTTGGCCTTCATAGCCTGCTCAATACATTGCAAGTGGAATGCGTGCTGGCAACGTGCCAATGCAACACTTGGATTGATTAAGAGTTGTTCGTGACAAATTACACAGTTCTGGCTCATATCGCACGATGCTGAAGGCGCAGTCAGTGAGTTGGGTGGGATGCCAATGGTCAGGACCAACGGTGCATAGTAAGATAGAGACTGATGCGCACTGTTCAAGGTAGTGATCTTGAACGGAGTGGGAGACCGGCTTAAGTATGAGGGGGGTGCAACAATCGTACTTGAAGGAGGCTTGGACAAAAAAGAGAACTTTCCTGTTGATTTGCTCGTTGAGCCGAAGGTTGCTGGTGCTGCTGGCATTGCAGCAAAAGCATTATTTGATACAGGCTTTGAAAAAAGATTCTTGGGTGGCATTGCAAACATAGGAGAGAATGCAACACTTCTGGATGATGCCTTCTCTCTTGCCTTGTTTTCATCCTCCTTCTCCTCCTCTTTCTTCAAGTACGCGGCGAACGATGATTTATGCGGTTTGGGCGCAGCTGCTGGCATCGGAGGGAATGTATTGCCGAATGCAGGCTTGGTTGAAAAGGGATTATTTAATGCCGCAGTGGATATGGGAGGAACTTCAGCGCCAATAGAGGTTTTCTCTGTTGCTTTGCTTTCTTCCTTCTTGGATTCCTTCTTTGTAAAAGTGCCAAATGGTTTCGGCGCAGCCGCTGACATTGGAGTGAAAGCACTGCCAGTTGCAGGCTTAGTTGGAAAGAGGCTCTTAGGCGCCGCAGCTGACATTGGAGGGTANTGGTTGAAAAGGGACTCTTAGGCGCCGCAGCTGACATTGGAGGGTATGCAGCACTACTGGATGAAGCAGGGGGCTTCCCTGCAGTTTTGCTCTCTTCCTTCTTTGAAAATTCACCGAAGGGAGAGGGTGCAGATTTTGACATTGAATGGAATGCACTGCTTGCTGCAGGCTTGGTTGAAAAGGGACTCTTAGGCGCCGCAGCTGACATTGGAGGGTATGCAGCACTGCTGGATGAAGCAGGGGGCTTCTCTGCAGTTTTGCTCTCTTCCTTCTTTGAAAATTCACCAAAGGGAGAGGGTGCAGATTTTGACATTGAAGGGAATGCACTGCTAGCTGCAGGCTTGGTTGAAAAGGGATGTTCAGGTGCAGCCGGTGACATGGGAGGGGATGAAGTTTGAGTCTTCTCTGTGGTTTTGCTCTCGTCTTTCTTCATTAAAAAGGCGCCAAATGGTCTGGGTACGGCAGCTGACATGGGAGGAAATACACTGCTTGGAGCCCTGGATACAAATGGACTCTTGGGTAAAGAAGCTGACTCCATCGGATAGCCATCACTATTTGCCTTCCCTTCTTCTTTGGAACCAATATTGTCACTTTTTTTATCTGCAGGCTTCACTCCAAACCCACCAACTGAAACCCCACCTCTGTCAATGCCAGCTGAGGCATCCTTGCTGCAATTTGTAGTTTCGTTCTCAGCTGGCGTACTGCCAGAACACCCAAAGGATTTGCCAAAGGAAAATGAACCGAACGCACGAACATTTGATGTTGCAGTACTATCTGTCGATGGCAATGGACCACCAAAAGAGAACACACGAGTGCAAACACTTCCTTCCGATGCCACAGGCTTGGTCGAAGAGCTCTCTGAAGACTTGCCCTCCTCGCCTGGCTTGGGAATCTGGCATGCTGTGCACGTCGTCGCTGATGACTCGTTGTTCACCATGCACACACCGCATTTCCACGAGCCTTCTTCAGGTGTCTTCAGCAGCGGATACGGAGCAATCCCAAGAGAATTCAGGGCCTTTTCTTTTGCTGTGATCTTCTCCTTCTTTAATATCGAGCCAACGGGTGTTAGTGGAAGTGCTGGCATATAGTATTGGACAGTGTTTAATGCAGGCTTGGTCGAAAAAGGATTTTTGGGCGCGATAGCAGACATGGGCGGGTATGCTGCACAAACCAATGAAGTCGAAACAGTTTCTTTTGATTTGATCTCATTCTTCTTGGGTGTTTTATCAGTCGCGGCAGCGCTTTTCGTTTCCGGGCCACCACTATTTGCCCCTCCACCGTCACCGCCAAAGGCACCACCCGAGGATGAAGACGACAACAATGAGCCGAAACCTCCTCCTTGAGCTCCAGACCCAAATCCCCTAGACCTACCAAATGTGCTAGATGATTCGCCAAACACCCCTGCTGGTGATGCACCACCAAATCCACCATTGTCCCCAGTTCCCATTGCTGATGACGACCCAAATGCAGTGGCAGCAGGTGCAGCAGGAGTTTGGTCACCAAGACCACCACCAAATGGTGTTGACGATGCCAATGAGCCAAATCCTATTCCACCTTGTGATGCAGACCCAAATCCCCTAGACCTACCAAATGTGCTAGATGATTCGCCAAACACCCC
>JAZGVS010000162.1:0-19217 GCA_037356235.1 Bacterosira constricta
GTCTTGAAGATCAAACTAAGAGATACCACCAAGCTTCACATCATGAGGACAGCTCGTGACTACTATGGTGTCTCGCTCAAGAAAGATCTCACAAAAAATCACAAATCGATGAAAATTTCAGACCTGATCCCGCTCACATCAATCATCTAAATCAGAAATCATCCTCAGTCACAATTGACGCGTATCATATCCACCACCGGCAATAGCTGGAGCGACCTCATCTGCCTCACGTACATGCCAGCCGCCAGCGCCTTACCTCTAGATTGCCAAGCAACTTCCGAGAGCAGTGCACATGGTAAAATGCCTTCCAAGAGGCCAGGTACTGTGGATTATTCAAAATGGGACAATTTAGAGTGTTCCGATTCGGAGAGCGAAGAAGATGTTGAAGATGATGGCGGTTATGTCCGGCCACCTGATGACGAGGAAGAAGATGATGTAGTTATTACAATTGATAGCAGTTCAGAGGAGGACTCTGACTATGAATCAGAAGAATCAGAAAGTAGTGACGATGACGACGATGCCGGAAGCGATGATTCTGAGGATTATGCTCAGCCACGGACCCGCCGCAACAACGCAGTCGCAACTGTCATTCGAAGAGCTCCCGCACCTACGTTATAGCCGCGCTCCAGCATGCATGGCATACAGACACCACCAATGTCAATCGCCCGTGCGCGAATTGTTTTGCTTCAAATGCAAGCTATCGTTGCTCCCGATGCCAACTCGTCCGATATTGCAATGTCACGTGTCAAACTAGCGGATATCATATACACAAGTTGGAATGTATTGATGCTGGACAGCATCAAAGATTTTGGGGAGTGTTTGATAAGAAAAAGAATGAGAAAACGGACGAGGTTGCGAATTTGGCGGTGTTGAAGGCAAGGAGGAGCTCCAAACGACGTGAGTATTACTGATGTATGATTTTTTGTAAACTACCATGTGATATGTATTCATTTTGCTGAGAAAGAGCTGGACCACATTTTAACAAATTCAATTGGCAGGTCGTGCCCTTCAAAGAGCCGCAGCAGTTGCTGCTATAGAAAGAGCGATGAGGGCACGCATGGCCCGGGGTGGGGCGGGGGCCAAAGGAGGAGGCAAGGGAAAGGGGGTGGAGGAGCGCGAGGAGGAGTGTTCTATTTGTATTTGTGAATTTACAGTACAAGGTGATGGGGGTGAGTCAAATATCTATGTAAATATTATTGTGCTCATGTGATGGATGGATCCTAAACGGTGTATGTTTTATATTTTAGGGGTGGCATTTTGTTGCCCTACTTCTCATCTCTTCTCATTACATGTGCAATGAGTGTTGTGGTATTTGGGGTGAGTATTTAGAAGTTATCACCATCAAGAGAAACAAAGCCCATCTATAACATGATTTTTTCATTCCATTATACAACCAACGATGTTTTGTCGTTTGTCGGACATATATAATATCTAATAGTCAACTCTGTAATGGAAGACATCGGAACATCCTATCCGCCGATGTCCATTGTGCAAGGCAGGAATTAGCAAAGATCTCTTTGAACGTCAGCTAACATCCACCCAACAAAATACTTTCCGAGCACATGCTGCTCGTACGGCCTTGAAAGCAGGGGAGGAACTCATTGAATATAAAGAGTGCGGGTTGTTTGAAGTCATTACAGATGATCCAGTACTTTGGTGGTGTCCTCATTGTGAATGTGGAGCTTGTCGTGTGTGCAACAAAGACTTGCCACAAGGAGTTTCAAAGTATGACATTGCAAAATCACCACATCATATGTGTTTCACCCTTCGCAAGCCTAAAGCTTTGATTGAACACGCCATTGAAGAAGGTAGCAAAATGCGATGTCCTTCCTGCAAGCTAGCGGGGCGCAAAGATGATGCATGCACACATATGACATGTACCAAGTGCTCTACTGAATGGTGTTATGTCTGCGGAATGTCTGTCCAGAGCTGTGATAAAGCTTTACCCCATGAGGCGGGGCGCGTGAATGATATCTATTTGCACAATAGGGACTGGGAGATCAACGAAAAGCGTTGTCCAATGTATCTCGCCCAGATTCTAACGGTCGACCTGCACTGGCTAGGTCAGAACTGGGAGGAAAATGCAACTGATGAGGACTTTGAAGACGCTCAGATTTCGGACTATCAAGTTGTTGCAGGACGTCTGTGAGAAAACTGGCAACAAAGTCTTTATAAGTGCCTTCGTGAATTTTGAGAGCATCAAGAATTGCGGTTACACCTATAACGAAATTATCTCAACTTGTACAGATAACCTGATCGAAAGGAATGAATTCCTCCAAAACCGCGATGCTGTTGAGGAGAGAGAAGGTGGCGGCGAAGATGAGGACCTTGAACGCCAGCAAATTGAACTGACCCTCGGATTAACAGCCCCTGGCGGTGTGGTTGATCCCGATGAGCTCAAAGAGCAACTTATATCCCAAGCCATGCAGAGATCTGCAGATTCTGCAGCTGAAGATTTTCAGATTCGTGAGGTGATGGCAAGATCTGCAGAATATACGACCTGAAAAGACCATAAACTTCATGGGTGGTGCTATTTTTGTTTCTGTTTCATATTTGATTCTGGATGAGCATGGATTATTTGCTTTATATTTCGGAGTGGGAATTACGAATGGTAGACTCATCAAAGTGAAGCAGTCTGATATATTATATCAACAATATTATTTCATCCATGAGAGTATCGAGTATTTGAGGGCCAGGTTCTAGCCAGATATTAGATATATGGTGTGAGATTTGACAACTAAATCTACCACATTCTGTAGCGCAAAAATAATGGCATCTTCGAAATGGGTGTAAATTTCAGTTGGGAAGAGAGTATCATAAGTAATTGTTCTCAAGATGGTATCAAATAAGAAAGCCCAAAAAAATGGCCCTTTGATGCCGTTGACTACGAATGATTTAAATTTAATACTGCCTTTGGTCATACAGTTTTTAGTGTAGAATCATTTCATCATCGCTCTACAACACAACGAGCATTGTTTCTATCTTGCAGATCAGAGTTGCAGATCATGTCAACCCGACCTAACCGATATGGGCGGTCTAGCTTTCAAGGACTGTCCATAATGGAAGGCCATCGCAGTGAAGACCCAGTCTCGAATAATGGCGTAAACAATGACTTCCAACTCTCCAAGCAGAGGAATGAAAGAACAGAGGTCCTCTGTGAAAGAAGGCGGAGAAGCTCATCACTCGCTCAGTCTGATCAGATTCGGGATATAATTGCCAAGACGGTCAAGGAATTGAACCAGAAAGACAGTTCACACAAGACTGCCGAAGATCGACTGAAGGAATTGTTAGCAGAAGTCAAAGAGAGTGGATTTTCCTCAGATAGGATCTTTAGCATCATTGGAATAACGTCAGGAGAAGATGAGCTCATACCAAAGCAATCATTCATAGAAGGATTGAGAAAATTGGGCTATAATGAGGAGTTGGAATACATTGCAAATAGGTTTGACTTAAATAATGATGGGTACGTCTCTTCGGCCGAGTTTCAGCCTACTGCTACCACGAGGTTCCGTCTGTAGCGTGGAAGGCTGAACGGCAGAGAATGGAAAAAGCAGCTGGTTCATCATCTGTCGAGGGCAATACAGACGCTGCTGCTATCGATGAGTGTAGATTTGACATTAAAGAAATCATGTACGCAGCCGGCCCTGAGTTTCAGAAGACCAGTAAGCTTTTTTGGAAAGAAAATGTTAGTGTGAATATCATTCTAAGATACTGCACTGAGCTTGGCGCCATCACCATGCAGATGCACAATGTAGAGTCAAAGGAAGAATACAAGACACTTTACATTCACAAATCAGATTGTGCCATTGATCAAGAGGCACTCGAGGAGGCAGCAACTCTTGCCGTGCAAACAAGTGATGAAAAAACGGACGAGGGCAAAGATCTTATCAGGGTAGGTATTCATTGGGATTTCTATTCCAATTACTTAGTCACAAGGCTTCAATTGACCAAGGATGGAGAATCATACCAGCCTAGTCTATCAAAGCTGCACGGAGATGAGTTTTCTGCGCTCGAGATAGAGAAGCCGTCCAACCTTCTGGCTCCACAAAAACGATGTGAACGTCGTGCTGGCACAACGGGAGAGTCGATAGAGGCTGAATTCCAAAGTAAGGTCAAATCATTCCAACAGGACAGTAGATCTGCGAGAACGAGCAGGAAGAGTGCCGAGGAACTATCGTATTTTGTAGAGTCGGCTTTGAATGAGATCCTTGACGAGGACGGCATGATGTAGAGAGAATAGCAAAACAAGAAGATCAACACAGAAGACGTCACCAAATCCTGGTGTAGTCAATCACTTCCTGATGTATACAAATATTTCCTGGGATCAAGGTGAAATGAACAAAGGAACGACGTTGAATTCATGGGACGTTTAATATAGTGTTGTCGATAGAAGAGAAGAAAGAGGTGCTAAAAAAAAGCCAAAGAAAAACAACTGAACTATTACTTTCAGGAGTAGCTGAAAGTAATGAAACACGATCTTAAACTATCATTCCCGATCATTTCATAGGCATGACCACTTTCATCACTTTCGTCGTTCTCGTCAGATTCTTCACGCTTTATTCATCCGAATCGATGACGATTTCTCGCTGCCAGTGTCGTAACAATCGTGGTCGTCCATTGCACTATCTTCCTCATTGCTACCATGATTTCGATCTCGCTCCCCATTATGGTGAGATGATTCAATTGAGATGCATTGGAATTGTCATTTCCGAATAAAGAATCATCACCCTGCATATGGCAGTAGAAATATTGAGAGTGGTCAGAATGCTAGAGTGCATATTCGTCGCGACTCATATGAGGTCTGAGCCAGCAACTACATCCTCCAAGCAGAATCCTCCATCCGTATGGAGTGGATAACGAGCCTGCATTGAATCATTTTTTCCAGAATTACCAAATTACCAAAACTTTTATCCCACATTTTATACATGTTGACGCTGAAGCTTTCAAAGTCACACGAGTATGTGTTGCCTTGGCAGACATTCTGGAGATTAGCTTTCATCCAGCCGTGGGCCACAATAGTTTGCTGGCAGACACGCTGATTCAACCGAGCCTCCTTCTAGCCGCCTGGATCTTTGGAGCAAAATAACTTTTTTTCGCCTTGTTGTATTCTTCTCGCGATGATAGGCGGACGAACCACTCTCGCTCGTTTTTCTTCGTTCATCATTAAACATCTCCTTCTGAGAGTGGTCACGTTTCATAGCTGCCACCAAGGATTTCAGCATGGTTAAACTTGATACTTAGTGCTGCGTCTAGGGGGATGATATTATTCATGCGCATTGATATTAAGGTCAATGGAATAAACTTATATTATGCAAGAGGAAATCTGAGAATGGACAAAGCACCTCACTCCAGTGTAAAGAACAAACAGTCAGCATCTAGTCGAAAATCAGTATCCAGTCTTTTACATTAATGTACAATTTTTATATGCCATCACAACGTATATGCATGTGAAGAGTACTGCATCTGCAGTTAAAGCTCGGCCATATTAATATGGGCAGTCGGTTCCTCCTTCGAATGCACAGACAGTACCGCTGACAAGTTCAATGCCACGCTCGTCAAGCTACTCTTGCTCGCCGTGGTTTTTATAATATGCTTATCGGTAGCAGACTCGCTACTCTGGCCAGTCTTCAATGCAATGTCCTCCATATCCAATGAGTCGGCCACATCTTGCGTGGCATGCTTGATGATGGAATCATCGGCACTGGGCATGCTGCTCAGTGTGCTCTTGGATTCGAGTAGCGCTCGGATCTCGTCCGAGTCGTTGCTGCGTCCCGTGCGCAGGTGCATCATTTCATCATGTGATGGTGGTGGCATCTTGGGCATCTCCTCTATCTTCATTGCTGCTGGTCCATCAACAATAACCACATCCTTGCTCTTGGGCTGATGCACCTTCTTCGCCAACTTGCCTTTCGCGCCCGCCCCTGCACTCTTGATTGCAGCACTCGGCGCAGGAACAGGAGTACCATGCAACCTCGCCCAAACCCTCGTAAAGAAAGCCTTCTGACTCCCAGTCTTGAGCCTACTGGTCTGTTCCCTCCTTAACGCCTTTAACCGTGCCAGTTCCACCTTGAGTGGGTCCGGAATGTACTTGCAGCTCAACATGTGAGAATGCACGCTGACAAAGTTAGATTCCGCAGCTGACACTGACGACCAGAAGAATTTGCGTCCGTCAATCTTGCCAGCGCAGTGTTTGCATTCTACGCCAATGCTGCCAACGTTTTTGGAACGGCGTTTGTTTCTATCAGCGTCGGTGAAACGACACGGGCGAAGCTGCTCCATAACGAGATAGAGGAATTCAGCAATGGTAGGCTTGTCCTCGAGGGTCACCAACGGGGTCTGATTCTGAGCAAATATGGCATCGTTCTTGCTGGCAATCTGCGCCAGCATACCCAAACTATCCGAACCATCCGCCTCCCGAGGCGGCGGCAACGCCGGATCCCTACTAAAATAAATCCCCGCAGGTCCATCCGCCAACCCAATCTTCTTCGCAGAATCAACCCAATACGCACGAGTCGCCAATCCACGGCTCCCCTTGGCACTCTCGCTCTGCAGTCTCAAAAATGTCGCTCTCACATCCGGCGGCATCATTCGACATTCGCCCAAATGAAACCTCTGTATGTCCGCCACACTCTGATAGATCCTGCCCACTGTGAATGGAAAACACACTGCACGATTCGATCGTGCCTTGGGCGGGACAGCCAAGCAGTGAATACACCCGACGCCCACTTGACCAACCCGTACGGAGAAGGTGGTGGGTGTCCGTACGGCAATATCACGTGCCGTGGCAGTAAAGGCACACACATGCTGGCGGAGGAAGTAGCGCAGAGGGGAGAGGAAGTTGGTGTCCGAGGGCAGAGTTAAGAGTACCTTGCCATAGTACCGTTTCTCAGGCATGTTTGGCGGAAGTGGTACTTGTTGCTGCGATCGGTGGCGCTGGGGTTTGTTCTGCATCATCGGAGCATGAAATTGACCAGCAGTACTGGAAATGGTAGCTTGGGGCACCACCACCCTCGCCTTACTGTTCTGAACACGCTTTCGAACCTTCGGCTTGGGGAACGACCCACCACCATTGGGGCCATGACCAAACGGCACAATCCCAGAATGCTGCATCTCACCATGATTGGGTCCATCCATCATGTTGATATCAAACTCATCATCTTCCACCTTCCCCACCCGTTTCAAATCAATACACACTCCATCCTCCACACCATGGACACCCACACCGCCAACATTGTCCACCATGCCCATTTCTCGTGCACTCTTTACAAAATACTGGACCGTCATGCCAGTACTACGCGTACTACCCTGCTGCAACACGTCCAATCTCGTCTTGAGCCCAAGCGGAACATGGGGGCAATTCTTGAAATGATCCAATTTCATATCGATCACCGCCCTGTAAATGCGTTTCATACTCGATGGAAAGCACGTGGCGCGCTTCACCCGATCGCGCGGATTGCACATGCGGCAGTAAACGCACCGCAGGCCCACCTGCCCAATTTGAATGGGACGCTTCCGCCCCGGGGCCGGAGCGTTCATATCCACTTCCGTGGCGGTGAAGACCTCGACGTTATTGCGCACGATGCACAGCGTTTCCGAGAGGCAATGTCGATCCGCGGGCATGGCGAGCAGGAGGAGGAGGCCGATGGGCGAGTTTGGATTGCCAATGGTTCGTACTTCGGAGCGCATTGTTAGGGCCTTGAGTATCTTTTGCTGGTCGCGGAGTTGGATCATGGGGATTGGTGCTGGTGATGGATAGATGGACGATGATGGCTGGTGAGGTGCAGCGGCGTGACTGCCGCCGGCATTGGCATGGCCGCTGGCGCCATGCGGGACATCCAATCCTCGTTCCCACGAAAAACTGGGGCGATACAACAGACTCGTCATTGGATCGTCCAAATCATCCAAACTCCGAAAGGACTTTTTGGACATGCTCGAATCGAACGAGCGCGAGTCAAAGGTTGCATCGACGTTGCCATTGGCATTTCCACTGGCACCACTTTGATTGTGTGGACCATCGTTAGGATGACCATGGGGCGCCATTGTCGGATTGGGATGATGCGCGTTGCTCGAGGCAGTGTGCGGAGGAGTACCCCACGGTGCCGAACCTGGATGAGAAGGAGGGCCGTGTCGAGCATTATCGGCGTATGGGGGAGGGTAGCGTCCCGGACTCTGGTAGGGGTCATTGGTACGTCGATCGTTCATCATTCGACCGTGATGATCCATGGGTGGATACCGTGGGCCTCCTTGGTGAGGACCTCCTTGGGGACCTCCGTGATGGCCACTGCGGGGTGGTTCGTAGCGAGGATCATAATCGTACCTACTCTGTTGAGTATGAGAAGGGTGATGGACATGAGGATCATTGTAGCCGTACGACCTCACGGCAGAAGGAGCAAACGAAGGAGGAAGCTGACCACGTTGTTCCTCATGCGGATAATGCACCGGGGCGGGTGCATACTTGTTTTTATCCGGCTGCTCCCTCCCACCGTCCCTCGAACCCTCATCCCGAATACTACCCCCCCTTGCATCTCTCGTCTGACTCTCGTCCCTGGCGTCCCTTGCATCACTCGGATGACGAGGAGGTTCGAATAATTTGCTCGATGGATCCGTAAGACGGGGTGCCAACACCATGGACATGGACATGGACACGGCTCGTTTACGATAGGGTAAACTACCACTCGATGGCAACGGTGGGATAGCATCAACTTCTGCTTCCTCCACACCACTACCATCCTGCTTGGCCTTGATAGGACTAGTCATGATCAATAACTTGGGGCTGTTCGTCAACTTGGGAACCCTACCAGGACTACTCTTGACCGGACTCTTGAGCATGCCCAAATAACCACCACCCGGACAATTATCACTCAGGGTACTACCGATCCCCAATCCACCCATGCTGGTATTTCCCAACGCGCCAAAGCTCAAGGTGCCCGCTGGTACTTCCCACGACAATGAGCGTGAATTGATGAGTCCTTCATTGGGTGTGTGGGGGTAGAGGGTGAGTGATTCGTCATTATGATGGTCTTGGGAGGATGCTTGTTTTAACGTGGTCCAGCTTGATTTTATTCCGCCTTGTTCATTGTTGTGGTCATGGTCATTATTTATATGGTTGCCATTTCTGGTAGACATGTCTGGGTGAGAAGAAGAAGAAGAAGCTTGTGGATAGTGGGTAGGGGCAGCAGCTTGATGGGTAGTGCCTTGAGAGTACCCTTGGGAAATGGAGTGGGGAGGATGATGCCCACCATCTCTGCCATTATGCGAGCGTTGTTCACCATGGTAGTACTCCCTGTCATATTGGCCAGGAGTGGGAGGATGACGATCATGCGAATCATCATACCTCGATACACCAACCCCATCATTGCGATCTTCATCCACGACCGATTCGAGCGAGTACGATCGCCCTCGATTGTTCATGTGTACCAGGTCCGGAGGGGGTGGACGATAGTCATTATACCCATTCTTTGCATCATACCCACCACCAGCTCTTGCATCCTCACGACAGCGCAAACCACCACCCTCCTCAAGCAGCCTCGTTCGTTTCGGAGGATAATGAAACACCTGCGACGGACGAGGATGATGAGGATTATTCCGATGATGATTAATATTAATGTGCTTGGGGGTATCATCGTCCACGCTCACGGGTGGTTGTGGATTGTACGGATACTGAGTAGGATGATGTCCTCCCTGTTGGTGTTGGTGGTGTGGATTGTGGGAGGAGGTGGACGAGCGGGTTCGTTTGAGCGTGAGCGGTAGAGGCTTGCGCTTCTTTTGCATTTGAGTGTCTTGATTGTTGCTTGGTGCATCGTTGGTGTGGGTGTGGCTCGATGATGCGTCCTTGGTGATCGGTATTGCGGCATTGTCAATGCTGGCGGTGTCCTTGCTTGCCGATTCGCTGACTTTCATGGTGACATCCTCCGCTTGTTCCTGTGGATGGACCGCTGCTGTTCCTGCATCTGCAGTATCATCGATTAAAATGACAGTGTCACGGGCATTGTCTCCCTCGTGATCATCGCGTGATTCTTCCATCATAGTGTCCTTCTTGGTGGTTGATCCAGTGGCTTTTTCAATGTCCATGACCGAGGGCGATTTAGTATTGGCAGCTCGAACCTCATCATCGCTATCCTCCATGTCATGATCCAAAATGACAACCTCCCTCTTATTGTGACCACCACCATTATGACCAACGGCACCACCATTCTCCATTATCTCCGTGGCGACAATAGTGGCAGCAGCACCACAAGCAGCATGCACATTGTAATCCTCCCCACTAATATCAATCATGACCCGCGCCGCCTCCCTCGACTGCGGAGTCGCCACAACAACCACCCCCGCAGTCCGAGGAGGAGGCATGTCCATCTCGTCATCCACGAACCGAGGCTGCAACAACGGTGCCGGAATGCGCCTTGCCACGGGACGATACGGGAGAAAGGCACCGCTCTTGGAGGGGCTGAAGCTAATTGCGCTAGCGTGGGATTGATGCATGGGTGGTGGATTACCGCGGTCGTCGTCATCGTCTTCTTCTTGGATGGTCGTGCGATTGGAGACGGTTATGGTTTTGCCGAATTTGTCAGCTGGATGGATCGTTGCTTCTGGTGCGGGCATTGGGGTGGTTCGCGTTGGAGTTGCGGGTGCTGATGGTGGTGGACCACACGGTGGACTGGGGTACGATGCCATGCCATGATGGATGGGTGGTACGGGAGGTAGCGGTGCCGAACCAGAGGATAGACCGGGTGGATACGATAGATAGCGAGGTTGAGCAGAAGGAGGAGGATGGCGCTGTACGGAATAGAAATCATCCTCTCGCGAATACAAATCATCATGACGACATGACGATGAGGGAGGATAGCGCGATTCGGCTTGGGGTGATGCAGTATGCACCCTATTTTGTGGAGGAGGTCCTCGATTGTTGGTATTGTTGTAGTGATGATTGAATTGACCGTCGCTGGGAGGTGGGCCCGGACGATTATGGGGCGGGTACTTGACTGCACTATTATTATTGGTCATGTAGGGTGGTGGCAGGGGAGGTGGACCGCCATCGCCCATGGGAGGAGGTGGACCCCTTCTCATTGGCGGATAGCTCATTGGTGGGCCCATTGGTGGATGCTCTTGTTGGTTCATGACGATATGATGAGGTAATTCAATTGATTGTTATTCTTCTCCGTCGTCTTTCGAATTCTCAATTCTACTCACAAGAGTCGATGGATGCGTTTGATTGTTGATTCTTGTTTGTTCACCCAATGTGCTGTTATTGTACCTGAATCTCAACAACCTCAATCTCGATGGAGCAATTGTCCGCCAATAATACACGTTGCTTCTTTCCTACACTCGCAGTGAAAGTACTCACCATGTGCATGATGCAACAAACCGTAACACGGAGTCTTTCGTATCAAGCAACTCTCCACACATGCCGATTTTCCCACTCCTATCTCTTTGGCGAGGTTGGCGGTATGTTCTGTGTTGGAGGGAATTCACAAATGTGTACCATCTTCTCTACATCGCGGCTTCCCAAGATCCAACGTGGAAGATCCCTTTTTGTGAAAACGAGAAACCACTGCGCGGTACAAAATACGAGTGATTGTTTCGCATGTGTTTCGTTAGATACCTAGAGGACCCTCTCTGTGTTTCGTATGGTGGGTCCTTTGTTTCTCTGGATTCTATTCTGTGGTGGATTTGCTGGGAGGAGGGGGAGTGGGAGTGGGAGGAAGTTTTGTGTCAGAGGTCTTCTGGAGTTTCTTTGGATTTTTATTTTGCACTTAATCGAGGTGCTGTGTAATATTTATATAAATATTTTGTACTTAGTGTAAGTTCTCCATCCTCCCACTGACAACTAAAACTGACGTCTTCGTCATTATCTTTTCCCTTCCATCATGATGGCTCCTTCCTCCCGATGCTATCGGTATGCTGGCGTAATACTGGTTGTACAACTACTACAATGGCAATGCTGCGTCTGCTTTCTGCCAGCGACTACCCCATGGGTCGGTGTAGGCAACAGCAAGACAGCCGCTACTTCAGCCGCGTTGATCGGTCGTCGTCGCATCCATCATCACTCGAGAACGATGATGCAAAAGAATCCCACAACATCATCACCATCAACCATAATTGCCAACTCTCCCGAACTAGGAGGTGAAATCATCCGCATACGAATGGGACCAGATGAAGAAGACGATGCTGGATTTTTGACTACCATGGGAGTGCCGACATTTGCCGTTGTGGATGATGCATCTCACACTTCGGACGATCATGGTGACGCAACACCAACTACTGACATCACTACCAAACTAACATCATCCACAAACGCCAAACCAAAAAGGCTAGGCCTCGAGGGGATACTCCACAACTCCAATGCATTCCTCATTGAAAATGCACTATCACCAGAGGCATGCGAATCCATCCTCAATCTATGCGAGAATGAATTGCACTTTGGTGATTATAATGCTGGTAAAAATAATCATGGGGCAATGCAGATTGTGATATCTGAGAAAGTTGCAGATGATTTGTTGAGTGTTATTGGACCACATGTCGATTTGGAAGGAGTGGTGGATGCTGATAAAGAGCTGAGAGATGATGATGATGATGATGGGACTGGAACAATAACCAATGGCAACAAAAAGTCCTACGCATTGAAAGGTGTAAATCGACGCTTCCGAATCTATCGCTACGCTCCCAATCAAAATGAGAGCTTCGCACCCCACATCGATGCTGGGTTTCCACCAGGAGGAGTATCATTGGACGATGAACACGATCATGACGGCACACCTTTCCTGCATTGGGATGCATCTCATCAATACCCGACAACGTCCGAGGTTGTCTCGCGGTGCACGGTACTTATTTATTTGAATGAGGATTTCTCAGGGGGCCACACGAAATTTTATGAGCCATTGTCGGAAAGAGATGATGATGGTAATGGCCAAGGTAATAATGTCATTTGTTCGGTCAAACCCCGTGCTGGATCCATCCTAGTTTTTCCCCAGGCAGTTTCGGAATCGGCTGTCGAACGTGCTCGATACCAATGGGCACTGCATGAAGGATCTCCGGTAACGTCCGGCAAACGACCCAAATACGTCATTCGTACCGACATACTGTTCGAAACAGTAGTGAACGATGAAATGGATCGTTTGCCCGAGGCAGACAAAATCTTATTCCAGCACGATGATGAAGTGCGGAATGTGTTTTTGAATACATCTCCCATGTTCTCGTCCTTATTCCTACATCATGTGCAGCCGTTGTATAACCCACACATGGGAGTTGAAAATGCTGGGCCATTGCTTTATTCGTTTGTGCGATTTACGAAATGTAAAACAATTGTAGAGGTGGGCGCTGGATACACGACACTGTTTTTGTTGCAGGCATTGAAAGATAACGAGGAGGAAATGAAACGTATCGTAGATTTGGAGGAGGAGGGACGACTTAGGATGCTAGATTATCCATTCGGCACTCCAAGAGTGAAAGAATGGGCCTCTTCTTCAGATAGTCCATCTTCTTCCTTGCTGTGTATAGACAATTGCGAGCATCAGCGTGAGACCGCCTCCAGCGCAGTCAACGTGGCACGCATTTGTGGACTCGACAACTATCTCACGTTCCTTAAAGGAGATGCATTTGATGCTCTCGACACACACTTTTCGCAGGTGGAGTCGATCGATCTATTATGGTGTGATTTCGGGGTTGGATCTCGAATGAAAGAGTATGCAAGTAACGTCTGGAAGTTCATACGGCCAGGTGGCTTTCTGGTGTGCCATTCAACCATAACAAACCAACGCACCAGAGAGTGGCTTGAAGGTGTGAGACAAGGGAAAGGTGTGGACGAAACGGGCATTCCGGCCGATGAGTACGCTGAGCTGTCACTTCTCGAGCCGCACAAACGTTTCCAGAACAGTATGACGATTCTTCAAAAGCGTGTTGGTAAAGATGGGGCTCCATTTGCCGAACCACTATATTCTGAATATGCATGAACGTTAACTTAATACTTAGCGCTCTTGTATCCACCTCTCTATCGATCTCTCTCGTCAAAGAGTAGACACCCGAGTAGGCCAGTAATTGCTGCAGTGATACTTAGTTAATACGACATGACGAGCGGCATGTGATTATCTTGGATTCACCGAATATTTATGATAGATTGAGACTGAACCATGCAGATTGATATGATATGATCATTTCCCTTGATTTGACCTAAGCTCGATGTAAGCGTCAACGCAACTCATGTTATGTTCATCGTGTGGGGAGCTTTTAAGCAATGCTTCATAAGCAATCGCTCATAAATTTCCGCTTGTGGACACACAATTGAATAAGCAACATGAACCCCGGCAATATGCCTAAGGAAGTCAGTACCAACCACTTTATCTTCAAGGGAAGGAGCAATAGCTTTACTTTCCGAGCATTGCAACATTTCGTTGCTCATCTTTGGCTTTTTCTCTGCAACAAAATCTGCCAGGACATTTCAAATCGCTTCAACCAGTGAAAGGCAGTGAAGTCTCGCAAGCATCACAAGAGGAATGCATCGACCACTACTCCTCACTGTCTGATTCTAAACTTGACAGCACTAAGAAGAATAGTCTTGTATCTTGTATTGGCACAATCGTTAATTGAAAGCACAAGTCTGACGATATTCATACTGGAAAAAGTGATTGCACATTCTCCAATTTACGAAGATACGACTCATCAAACTCATTGGCACCTCGAATCAACACATTCAAATTGATTGACTCGGGGGAGTATCCGTTCCTTGATGCCATTATTTTCGGGCTGCTCGTAGTGTGAGTGATGGTACTCCCCATTATTTGTTTAATGTTGATTGTCTATTCGTTTTTGTTGCTTGCAGCTATTGTACCAATATCCATAGTGATGCATCATTACACCTTATCTTACCTACCACGTCGCCCTCTCTACACAGAAGTAAGGTGAGTTGAAGCGGGGAGGAGGGCAGTCAGGAGGCAAGCTCCGGTACAAATCCTGGTCAACTATCCCTCTCATGCATGCGATGGCGATCTAGAATCTTTGTGACATACAAATACAGCCCAATCTCCATCTCTGCGCGGAGTCAAGTTGTGACAGATTGCTGTATCTCCGTTTTGTTTAATGAAATATGAGTAGTCTGCGTGATCAGATCAGACATGTAATTGTGTTGCCCTTTTTCCTCGAGGAAACTTTAGTTCTTCCTTCAGATTACTATAAAGTTTGTTCACTTCTGTTGCTTTGGGAGAGTGTCTACTAATGCAGTAAAAAAAAATGCTCTTTTTGGCCAATGTGAATTTCCAGAGCGGTAGTCTCCAATGGCTGAAGATACCTTACTTCCTTCAATGTACGATTCGGGATAGCACACTATCATAATGCTCTCCACCACCGTATGATGTATCGCACAATCACAAGCTCCAATCAATCATTGTTTGGGTTGTAAGTACGATAGACAAGTTCGGCTCTGTTAATCTCTAAATGTTTGTCTTCTATTATTAGCGTTAAATAAGCTAATTGCTTCTACTCCTGTCGTGATAACGCACCCAGCCTCACTTCAATGCATCCAATGCATTCAAAGCGCCAAGCATACTGTTTTTTTCAATCCCTAAATGAATCCAAAGAGAGTGCCATACAGAACTTCCAAAGTTACCGCACCACACACCCTCTTATTGCTAAATTTGATCCCTCAATGAATGCGCCTCATCTTAAAAGTCTGAGTTAATTGGAATGGCAGCGACACCGCCGTATCTACTACTGGTGTACTTCTTGTTGACAGCACGGAGCTCTGTCGACGAATCAGACTTCTCAGCCAGGACAGCACGGGCCACCGGCTTGATGTCTTCCTCGCGGTATTGGGCATACTTGAGAAGGGTTGGACTCCAGGCATTTCTTCCAACAGTTCTTCGGGCAATGAAGACTGCAGCAGCAGCGAGCTGGCTTGGAAGGTAATGCAGCATGTTGTAACTTTGGAGGGTGCCATCGAGGATGAAGCATGAAAGTTGAACGATCTTTTTGTCAGCGTGGGCCGCCTTCAAGTATCGGACAAGGAATGCATGAGCACTTGGGATGGTGATTTGGTACTCAAGCTTTCTGAGGATAATCTCCTCCATTTCAAGGATCTGTCAAAGAAAGAGGCAAAAGAAATGATTTGAGTGACGATCAACTTAATTACACAGCCGAGTTGTCAGAAAGGAGAGAACAGATTCAATTCTCACCTCAACCTTTGAGTAAGCCCTGTCGCAAATGTAAACAAGGTCACGCAACTCAGGAGGGTAGATTTCCTCATACTTTGACGCAATCAACAAAGCTGTGACTCCCACGAGTTGCAACTTAGGCCTCGAAACTTCCGTCTTAACCAGGTAACGATCAATGATATTGACCGTGAGGTAAAGGGTTTCAGGCACAAGCTTAAACTTCAAATGTACCTCGACCAACCAATCCACCAAAATAGAACGCATGCGCTCGTTAATATATTGTTGATCCTCCATGTAAAGCGGACGGACGGACGTGGACGCCTCCTTCAAACGAAAGTGTTCGTACATGTGTTGCACGTAACTGGTGGCGCAAAGCGGATCGTCCGAATCACGTTCGTCAATATCATCCGCGGGACCACTGTATTGATAACTCGCCAACGAATCGTTATTTCCAGCCATGAAATTTCCAGGAGCCTGAGGCGCCATCGCGGGAGCATGAGCGTCCATGGGAGGATGAGCGTCCATGGGAGGAGGAGGTAAATTCATGTTGGCGTTGGCGTTGGCATTTGCCGAGACATCAGAATCATTACGCGACTCCATCGTTACCATTCGCTGTGGCTGAAGAGCGACGGATCCATTCCTCTTTGTCACAGCGGGCTGGCCATTTTTGTCGCCACCATTTTCGGCAGCAGTGCGGTTTGAGACATCCTGGAAAAAGAAAGGGACAACAGAAAATGCAACGAGATTAGCAACGATGGACCAAGATTTGATGGGAACGCCACGAAGACGCGAGAGCGCAACGGGAAACGAATCGCAGCATGTAAAGGAAGACCTGGCTCATCGTCCGACTTACCCTCAGAGCACGGCGAGTGCCTTGATTCTTTGTGGCTTGATTGCGTGGGAACATGATTGCAGAAGAAATGAGGTGGATAATAACTGACAAATAAACTCTTGGTCAACAACGGTCGGTTGATTGCAATGGATAATGAAGCGGAAGTGATTCGAGTTCACCAAAAGGATTTAGAAATGGATGCTGATGTTGTTAAAATAGCGAATCAATGTTGTTGTCGAGCGCGAAAGAGATTGTGATCGAAGAAAGGATTGTGCCCGGTTATTGTTTGATTGGATGCAGTTGTGATGTCACGTCTTCGCTTGGGTTGGTGTTGTCCTATTCGCTCAATTATGTCATGATGAAAGAGGCGTCGCCGGATATTGGATCATCGTGATAATCGTCGCTTTGGTACGGTGGTTTCCAACTGACAGGTGGAAAAAGATCTAAAAACGTCATTTTAGATCTATTTTGAATCGCTCCTTCCGGCACGCGCTTTGGGCCAAATTTTTCAACAACGGAATTAAATAAATAAAAATCATCTCGGAGGGAAAGTTTTTGTATTGTCATCTTTCATGTCGCAGGCGTTTCATGTGCTTTCTCATTTGGATGAAGCAAATTAATAGAGGCGATGCCTGCTCGATTCTTCTCGATTTTTATGCGCCGATATCGTACAATTTGTCCTAATCCCATTTTTTTTCGTCACGCCGTCCTGCGCCGTCGCTATTTTTTGGTCTTACTGCATCGATCGTACGCACGTACTTCGTGGTACCTACGTCGTATCCTCTCAGATGATGATGACATCATTTCTGCTCCTCTAGGTACCTCCTACCATCTAAGCTACCTCTCCACATTGCATCATCATCAAGGCAGTCGTGTACTTGTCTTGCAGGTATTTGGGTCTACTAGTACCCTTGGACTAACACTCACTTTGTATCTCTCAACTCTATGGACATGATATTGACTTCTAACTCTACTTCTCCTCTTCCGAGGAGCTCTTTTGCCATTGCCATATCTTTGTTTACCTCACACTCACACCACCATTCACCATGCTCTCTCTATCCACCAGGTACAGTGTTAAACTAGTTTGTTCATACACCGCGGTCAATCTTTTCACGTTTCATTCTTCATCCATTTTTCACCCTCGAAGCTCATTGCCAATAGGTACATGCTGACGCGTTTCCATCGATCTTTTTATCTGTGCAATTTTATTCATTGTCCTCCTAGTGCCGTGATTGAGCTCCAAAGATTGAATTGAGGAACAGAACAAGCTGGACTACTCTCTTGCTCCCTAGTACATTCACGTAGGTGGACATTTGAATTTAAAAATCGAAATTTGAGATTGAAGAATCCCATCAAACTTTTGTTGTCGCTCCGGTTGATCCGATTCAATCTCAACACATATTTTATGGAGCCACTCGTATCCTTGTCTGGTTCATTCAGACACCCAAACAAAGGGTATGTATCTGCTCTCTAATGTCATTATCAAATGTTTCTTTTCTGTACAGCTTGGAAAATGGGCTACTGTAGATAACAAATATCTTGTAACAGACTAGTAAAAAATAACAGTCTAGTCTAACACTGGTATGTAATCTCAACTTAGCTTGTTATGCAAATTCATTGCGCTATAAATGGGAGTAGGCTTGTTAGTAGTGTTATGAGGTTCTTCAATGTTAGGATTAGTGGAAAACTCCAGAGAGCTTACAGTGGAACAGGTGGAACTAGTGGATCAAGCTCCGCCAATATAAATTACATCATCTTCCCGCGCAACTTTGTCACAATGATGTCACATGGCATCTCAGTGGCACCCAAATTGTCACAAAGATATTATAATGGCATTAAAATTGTCACATCAATGTCCCAGTGACATGAAATCCCGGCACCACAAATCTGAGGGATCAAACCTTTCGGGGAGAATTTTGCTTACGTTCCACCCCGTAAGTTCTAAGTCTAAGTTCAGGAAACCTTATAACACTACCTGTCAGCGCAAGATTCAGTAACGCGTTTTCAAAGTTCAAATGTTTGGTCTGACACTGGAACGACTTGCTCGCCTCACAAGACCCATTACAGGTACTAGAACTAGAAGGGCTACATATTTAGATTATTGTGCTTTCGTTCGTGTTCACTCAAAGAAAACTCCGGTACACGTGTTTCCTTTCCCGGAAATTTGTTATCTACTTCAGCTGTGACGTTAGATGGGTTTTCATCCTAGCTCACGCATCTCGAATCACAGATTTGTGATCGCGCAA
>JAZGVS010000163.1:0-19721 GCA_037356235.1 Bacterosira constricta
AATAAAAAATCGGCGGGCCGGGTAGGTGGTTCCCCTCACTACATAACCCTCTGCCTTGGGGGGTAATATTTCTAAATGGCTCTAGCTTTTATCTAGCAAATAGGCGAGGGGGTGAAAAGTTTGGCGGGTATAAACCGAGTTGGGGGGTCCTCTGTCCGTGCTACTACGCTACGTGCGTGCGCGTGTGCCCGCCTGTGCGCGTGCCGCGTGCCAGCAAATCTGTACAGTACGATATCTATCGTAGCTTCCACTACACCTCTAGCTGACACCTACCTAGGTACATTCCAGTACCTCTCTAGGGTACATACTACTACAACCCCCAGTCGGCCCTAACTACGGGCGGCTGCGGGCCTTGGCGAGCGGATCCCATGGTGGATGTCGATGATGCTTGATGGCGTTCGTGTTGAGAGCGGGTTGGTGATGGGTGATTGCGGAAGATCATAGCTAAATGTATCGCAAAATGTCGCTAGATACAAGCTCGAGATCGATTTTCGACGGACGGACGAGTGCTCCAGCTCCAGACCGAAACTACATAGGCTCAATCCGAGTTGTTGCGCTTCCAAACAATGCCGCAAAAGTTGTAGATACTGGACCCATCACTCATCTTACATACAGTCCAAACGCCCTAAAAGTAGTTGCCAATTCCAATCCAATAGTTATGATGATGAATCACATCGTTCACGCCCAACGAATGGCCTCCCGGGCCGCCAAAACCAGCTCTGCCCTTCCACGCCAACTCCATCATTTCCGCTCTGTATCAAACACCCCCCATCTCGCCGCCCTTCCTGCTGTCAGTTCAGCTGAAGAACCCAAAACCGCTCAGAAAAAACAAATGAAAGAAAAGAAGGGTCCATCTGCATCGAAGATGGCCGCGAAGGAGTCACAGGCCAATCGCATGACGGACATATTAATCAAGGCATACGATGCTCCCTACCGGAAACCTCCGAAAGCATCCGAAGAAGAAGTGGAACGGAGACATCATGTGGGGAGAAATTATGTCATTGGAAGTTTCAAACGGCATAACGAAATAAATCACGATTTGGCGGTCAAAATTCGCATGAAACAACACGCTCTAAAAATGCTACCGGGGGAGGGACATTTAGGAGACGAAAAAGTGAATGGAAAAAGTGTCTATGGGAAATGGAAGAGAGAGGCATTCAAACTTAACGACATGTGGGGTCCTCCTGATCACAGGCATGTGCCCATGTACACTCCACCAATTGAGGGTTTTGATCCAAACCTTTACATGGATCAGGAGGATGAGGATAATTAATGATATCATGTTGCGATAACTGATACCCAGTTATCACTGTTAGGCGGGGGGGGCATCGTGCCTTTCAAAGCATAATGTGCAATTAAAACGCAAGATTAACACATATGTAACATGAATCCGTGTCAATGAAGTTACCTCTTCTTGAATCTTGAAGGGAATAATGTTTATTTTTATCCTCTGTTTGCATCTGTCACTTGCAATTTTGAAATCCTCCGTTCAATCCAATGGGTTTAATGAATATTTGTAGTTTGCAGTCAAGTGGCACTCCCAATATTGGGGGACGGCAGAAATAATTGGATTAGAATACAAAGACAAAGAAGTGGTGAAACAAAACAAGGCCCTTCGGTTTGCGTTTTTGGGCACGGATAGGTGATTTCGCTTGTGCTTTGAGGATGATGGCTAGGTAGATAGGAACCCAAAAGAGAAGTTTAAGTTCAACTACAACTCAGAATAGACTGGGATGATAAATGTCAGCGCTATGGTTCGTCCAGGTTTTGAACATAGTCTATTCTTTTCTCAGCAAAAAGCCATTTCGTCTTTTTGATGTGTAGTAACGCATGTAATTACAGTTACTGTATCAAGAGACACAGTAGGTTACGTGTAGCATCTTGATAAAAAATGACATCACTCCCAGCATTAATTTTTGCTTGCATTACAGGAGGGAGAATGATGTGGTATGAAACACAGATAAGTGTTGAAAGCCTCAGCCTTCACCATAATAATAATTCGTTCAAGGATCTGGCCTTGACATCATAAATTCAGCAAGACTATCATTCAATCCCGAATCCGTCATAATCGGTGGCAACAGCGGCTCAGCCAAATCCAACGCATTCAAATCATTCGAAACATCCGACAGAAATGATCTCACGCTTCCCTCATCCCCCATGACTTGACTCTTAAGACTATTATTCAGACCACCGGCGCCGCTCTCCCACGGATTCATATCCGAATTTATACTTTGCATACTCCTGAAATTGTCAAGCCAGCTACCTTCCGCCTCGCTCTTGTTTGATTTTCGTGAATCCAACGACATTATGGACATGGCATCGTTTATCCCAGAAGTGGCAGTGTTAATCCTACTTCTCACGGGATGGAATCCCTTGAGTGTCAAAGATGTCATGCTGTGATTGCTCGATTCTGACGAGCTCGTACGGTGGAAGGGAGTGCGGAGCATGCGTCCGCTGGAGGTCCTTTGGTTCTCTACCTTACTTTTTCCATCGGGATTGTCCAAAATGTCCACATCGCTATCATCCCCCTCCATGGGAGGTAATAAATCACCAGTGCTCAACATGAGATCAGGAAAGCTTCGCGTTCGTCCGGAATGACCAAAGGAGATATTGAGCGATTGTTCCGATGACATTAGGTCGGACATGGTGAAAGAATCGCGTGATTTGCGACTGCCACCAGAGGATTTGGAAGTGGATGAATCTTTCTGCGCTCCTCCTTGCTGTTGCTGTGTTTTTTTGTTCATAACCTCTATCGGCTGTTGCGGATGTTGTTCCTGCTGCTGAAAGGACTGAAGCATGGCAGGATTGGTACGTGTTGAATCACCAAATCCACTGATATCGCTCATGGTAAACTCGCTTCCTATCGACTTGGTATATGGAAAGCCTCCCCCTTGGCTCGACACGGGCTCAATTTTGTCATTTGATGAGGGCCGTTTGTGTATGAACTTATTGGCTAGACCCGTCACAGCATCCATTGTATGATGGACACCAGTGGCTACAGCCTGAACGGGTCCAGCGAATATTGGTGAGGTGGTTTTCTTACGTCCTTGCTTATCTTGTGGTGCTGTGAACTGAGGATGTGGCGGCTGAGGTCCATTATTGTAGCCATTGTGTTGTTGTTGGTTTGGATGATGGCCATGCTGTTGTGGTGGATATTGAGGGTACGATGGCTGTTGTTGATATTGATGCGGCGGTTGATGAAATTGAGGCTGAGGCTGTCCGTGATGAGGAGCATAGTGCGGTTGATTGGGAGGAGGAGGACCATAATAGTTGGGATGATATCCCTGTTGAGGAGGGTACTGCTGTGGCTGTGGCGGTTGCTGAGAATGGTGCGGCGGAGGAGGACCACGACCACGTCCCATAGGATAGTTCTGCCCTCCCCCTGGACCTCGACCAGCACCACCCCGACCGCTAGCGACATATCGCAATGGAGGCTGACGATACCCCGTCACTCCCGGCGCCTCTGGCGGATCGGGTCGGGATCCTCCTCCGGATATAGGGGCGAGTGGCATTGGCTGTGCCGCGGTCGGCGAGTAGGATACCGAGGGGGGTATTCCTGGTGGCACACCTGGATGATGCTGTTGTTGCTGTTGCTGATATACCGGTTGTTGATGCTGTTGGTACGATGGCTGATGTTGAGGTGTGTAATTGCTTTGATCTTTGATTTGATTTGTCTTCTCCTTAGCCTGTTGTTCTTCCACCATTTCCAAATCTTCGTCGATTTCTTTTCGTACATCCGGGGCATCTTCGCGCAATGCCTGACCCGCCTCTGTTTTTTGTGATTCACGGTGAGTTCGAAATCGGAAATCAGTAGCCGTCCAAAAGTGACAAATAATAATACATCACATCAAGACAAATGAAACAAACTCACTCTTCCAAGCCTTCTGATCACCAATCTCAACATACTTTCCAGGATTCTCCGGATCCTCCCTCAAAAACCTCCCAGGTGGATTAGCACTCCTAATCTGCGCCACCAACCGCGCCGCAACATGCGCCTTTTCCAACTTTCTCGTCCTCGGATCAAGATACTCCCTTTTGTAATTTTCCACGACTACACGAAAGGTGATGTTTCCGGGATGGTTGTTGATGCGTCCTCCGCGACCACTGAGGACATCGTTTTCGTTGAGGGTGGAGATGGGTCCGCCGTGGTTTGGGTGGATTGCTACCCGGGGTGAGGGGATGGATCCTCCTTTGGCTCGTGGCATTGTATTGCGTGTTGTTTGATTGTTTTTTGTGGATTATGCCTTAATTTGGAGGGTTGTCGTTTGATGATATGTTTGTTGAATACCCGAATGAAGTTGCTGTTAATTTGGACTGATGATGAGGTATTGAAATCTGATGATGTCAAAAGGGAAGAAGAGGAAAATAATTGTGTGAGAGAAAGTTGGAAAAGGCTACCAGGTGCTTTTCATTCAATAAAAGATGATATCAGATTCAACTCATATAGATTTGTCCAGTACCTATACTTATCGAACAGATGAGTTGACCACAACAATATTTGAACTGGAACCATCCTCTAACAAAATGTGATTGAAAAAACATGCAACTGGATGCAACAACTATCCCCCAAAAAAGAAAGATATGCCGTGTTTCTTCAGCGAGTATAAACAAAGCTATGGCTATAGCCTGCTATAGCAATGTCTCTTCAAATTTATACAACAACAAAACGACAGTGGTGCATTCGGTGCACAAGAGATGCAGCACGTAACGTGTGTGTTTGTGTTGTTTCATGGAAACTCGAGTGCGCTACTTGCACGATCATTACTCTTTAGAGCTCCCCTGAAACTACAAAATCATCAACCATTTTTCAACCATACAGAAATCATGATAGCATTTGCATCACTATAAACTCAACAAAAGAATAAGAAAAAATATAGATACAACCAAGACGAATGCCATTATCCATGCACAACTATGCCACAACTAATTGCCCCACTAATTGTTGCCATTTATTCGCATTGCCGTCCTCTAATAGAGCCCTTTTGATAAGCTATGGCGTCATCTCTGCAATCGTACTATTCAAACATGTGGCAACAATAACATCAAAATCGGCCAACAAGATAATAGTAGGTACAGCACATTACGATGTGTCAAGGAAGCTACCAAACGACCGCATTGACATGGCAATGAGAGGGACATCCTATACAACAGGCCAACCGAAAATCAATTGGAATCATTCATTCACCACATGATCGGCATTCGCCTCTCACACAAAATACCATTCCCGTTCACAACAACACAATTTTATTTTCCTTCTTTAGGTTTAGGTCAGTAACCTATCAAGGCACTACGGGTCCATCACTTACCCGAGAAATGAATTTGACTGCCGGCCTATAAGCACTGCGGCGTCTTTCGTGCTGGGATGGGAAACCGAACTGTGAATCGTCCTACTACAATACTAGACAAGACATTGCTTGCCATGGTCATGGTTCGATGACGATGGAGGCGATGTTCGTCGTGTCGTTGAAGTGTCGTGTTGATAGATGTAGATAGATAGATGTCTTGAGCATTTTTTTTCGCCAAGACAAGATTCTTCTGATCTCAACCTGTGCCTCAACGTTATTTTTTGACCTCAACGGCAAATTCGAATGGATAGGTATCCTACTACGCCCTCTGTTTCAACAAATCCCAATAAAACCGAGAGCCTGCTGTTTTCAAGTGTCTTTGCTCATTACGTCGCTGTTCAAAACAGGTGGTACGGTACTCACATCATGTCGCCAGAGTCTCATGAACAATAATATGCGAACGCAAAAACCAGCACCAGCTAGCAACTAGCAACTCCGACCCTCTCCGACTGACTAACTCTGACTAACTACTGACCACATATGGCGGCGGCAAGGCCATGGCGCCGTGCTTGCTGCTATGCACCATACGACGACCATACAAACATACAAACCATCTGTCATTGCATGCGGCACCGCCCTCTGCTTGGTTCAATCGCTCGGACGTTTTCAACATCGACCGAGCCTGCTTACAATATATCTGCCTCCTTGTCATCCACAAAGCATAACATAAACAAACATCATGATGGTCTCCACCATAACCGAAGTTTCATCACCCCACACAAAGGCCCGCGCCAACAGCAGCGATGCTGGCTACACCAATAACATCCACCCTGCCGATGATTTTCATGAGCTACTGCATTACAATGACTATTCACTACAGCGTGCGTCCAGCTCGGAGGCCCAGCTTCCCACGCCATCCTATCGCCACGACAACAATCATGTTGATAACTATAGCGGAGGTCAGTGTTCAGGAAGCAGTATCTCAAGCTACGATAGCAGTAGCCATGGCCATGACAGTCCAACACGAACAAGTCCAACGAAAAGTCCAACAACAACATTACAACGGCACAACTCGTTAAACCGAACCAAGTCAGAGAGCACTAATCGATTGCAAACTATCGAATCGGGAATTGCTCTTTGTGACTCGGCGAATAATTCACCCACTCCCAAGCCCAAGCCTCCATTGCACCCTAGCAATAACACCTCTCACACCACAACCTCATTGCCCCCACAGATACCAAACGTGGGCCCCCTCGACAACAAATCACTAGAAAAACCAGACACAATCCAACGCAACTCAAGCCATCAATCCCAACACTCCTCCATCTCCCACTACTCTGTCGACGCTGGCAAGCATGGTTTCATAAACCATTGTTTGAACAACAACGATTATGGAGGTGACAATGACTCGATCAATACCGATGTTACCAACAATAGTGCCAATGGATCGTTGGTCTTCAAATATCTACCGGTGGAAGAGACTCCTCCGGCGGAGTATGCGCTGCCAGCGAGTATTTTGAGGGTGTATGGTGTCGATTGTGGTGATGGGTATACCCAGCATGGTGGTTCACAACATGGTGTGTATGATGTGGAGGAAGGCAAGACGGAGGGTGGCAGTGGCAATGGGATGCAGTGGAATTATAGTCGTGCTGAAAGTGGCCGTACTGAATCACATTCGTCCATTTTGTATACTGGCAGTGTATCATCTTCATCCGATGAGGAAGATGAAGAGTCTCCAAGTCCCAATGGGATTGACAAGCCATCCACTAGCAAGAGAACCAGCAAGCAGCCGAGGGCATCACCAAAGTCAACAAGTAACAATCCTACATCATTAAGAATACCAAATCTAATGGCATCAACACCTTCCTCCAATGAAAGTTCACCCACGCCAGCTGTTCGCATATTGCCATATCATGAACGGAAACGACTCGTGGAACTAGAAGAGGAGGAGAAGCAGAGACGCCCGAGTAAGAACAGCAAGAAGAATTCCAAGGTTGATAACAACAAGAAGAATTCCAAGAATGTGACCAAGTCGAACAAAATGAATAAGAAGATGGATGATGGGCTTACTAATAGAGATAGAGGGCAACGACGAGCAGGAGATATGAATGGCAAAAATGGTGAGAAGACTCCCTTGACTGGTAACCATAGAGGATATGGGACGTCACGTATCACTAGTAAAGACACCAGTGACAACAATGAACAAGCCAAAGGCAAAGGAGGATGGTTCAACCATCTCCTATCAACAGTGACCGGAAAATCACATTCACCTTCACCACCCGCATCCTCCACCAACGACGAACAACAAGATGAAGAACAACAACGTGCCGCCAATATCCAAGATGAGACGAAATCATATCGTGATCGTGGACGTGCCTTTCTGGCCGAGACGGAGAGGGAACGGAAGTTATTGAAGGAACAGATGAAGATGGAGGAGTTGAATGGTGTCATGGTGCCGGTGGCGAAGAAGAGTTTGTAAGTGTGTGATTGATATAGGAGCATGAAAGAATTGACTAGTGTTTCTTTGACCATGACTCTCACCTTCATGCATCTTTGTTTCTCCCATGTAATAAAAATACAGTGGTCACAAGGTAAAAATGTCCTCCATGTCTGCAGCACTCGATTCCATCTGCGACAATAGCGATGAGGATGAGACTTCGTGCTCTTCTTCCGATGATGAAGAATCTGGTCCGTACTTCAAGAATGACGCAAATCAACTGCGACAGCAGCAGCAACAACAGTACAATAATAACAAAGTTTGGAAATATGGTGATACGCCCACCACATCGACTACTACTACTACGTCAACATCAACATCAACCACACCCAAAAAGAAGAAGAATGGTTCATCCTCTTCCTCAAAGCGTGATCGTATCATGAAACGCGAACGTTTGCTTCAAGAAGAGTATGAATATCGATTGCATTCGCTTAAACGTGAGAATGAGAAATTGTCCAAGACATTCCGTGTGTTTGTCTTGGTTACTGTGGGTTGTGTCTTTATGGGTGCGTTCGCTTTTGCGTTTGTGGTTTGTGTACGAATGCTCATGTACATTTGAGTTTTCTGAGAGAGTCAAAACGTTACAGAGGAATGATAATTAGGTATCGTATGAAATAATCTTAGGCAAGGAAACAAAATAAACATCTATCTTGCAATAAGAAAAACTACATTTCAAATCACAGAGCAGGAGATTGGCCGGGCGAAGAAAGTGCAATGTCAACGCCACAGTATCTAGGTGTCTCCTTGGGAAAACATTGGCTACCCACAAGTATTATTCATGGCTACATCTTTATTAACTTCTTCATTGTGGATCCTGTCAAAGTACGCTGCTGCGCTAATTGCTATTCAGGTTCAGATTGTGCCAACAAATTCTTTCAACAGCAGGTCCATTCATTTCACACTCAATTTCAAGACCTGGCCCAGGTTATCACGGAATCAAAGAAGCCAAACTGAACCATTCTCAATCTTGTAATTAGGTATAACAAAATTAGGTGTTCCAGTTTGATCGCAATCAAGTTCATGCAGATGTGATTCTGGGGTTCGTGCTAAACATTCTTGGTGAGTATGAAGTATTTTCAAAATATGGGGATAGTAATCAATTGCAATAATGTGTTTTGGAACTGGTTTTTACTTTGCTTCATAAGGCCCCGAACAAAATGATTTTATTTGCTACCAAACGGTTACTCAAATATCTCGACCTGAATTGAAGTTCTATTGTACTGTGGTATGGCTAGCAAATGACACAAAGGGTTAGTTTCAGGTATACTCTAGCATGGCTAATGGAACATCTCTATACGAATATAGAACTGTTACTTGCATAATGTCTCGCCCTGAACTGATTGTACTGTAGCATGGTTAGTGGTACCAATAATATAATCACAGGTATAATGTAGATGGCAACTTGATTTGTCTAAAATCACCTATTGAGAATTGCCTTGAGATAAACATGAAAAATTGACTGAGAATCTAGCCACACTGTTTATGATACCCTTCGTATACATTTGAGAATAGCATCGCGGTTTGAAATCACATCTATCATTATGTCAGCAGCACCGTGGCAAAAGTACGCCACAGAAATAGCCACATTTCATTCCATTAATTTGCCAGATAATGTTCCTATTGTTGAGAACGATTCTCATATCATTTACCATGATCAATAATGTTCCTATTGTTGAGAACGATTCCTTATACACGTACACAACTGCAACAGCAGTCGACCCTGATGCTGGCTTTAGAGAGTAAAGAAAAGTACCATACTCTTATACACCCATTCCTATTCCTGCTTGATGCAGTCATTTTTATTGCCGTCTTTCCAATGTTTCGCCTGGCACTCTCTTCCACAGTACCAAGCTGCTTTGCATTTTGAACATTGCTTCAGGTTATGAGAGAAGCACTTCGCTTCTTTCTCGCAGCTGGAACAATATTGCTTTCCAATGCTCTCCACAAAATCAACTAATTCGGTAGCTTCTGCTTGAAAAGTCCCACTGACTGTCGCTTTGCGCGCCCAGAAGAGTACCCTTGGTATACAGCAATGGCCAGGGATTGATTTGGAGACTCTCATTTCTGTGCATTCAAGGTTGCTGAGTTCAAGTAGGATCGCTGCAATGCGATAATATGCATCACAGTCTCCATTCCCTGCAGCATCTTCGAAGTAATGCTTAGCTCGGTATAGCGATTTGCTAAAACCTCCTACTCCACAATAATGAATTTCGCCCAACAAGTATGCTGCCATTGGATTGGCAATGCCCTGACTGAATGCAAGTGTGGCATAAATAGAAGCATTTCGCTGATCATCTAATTCACTGTTGCGAAGATAGTATATTCCAGAGAGAATAATCTGCGCCTGAGAGCTCCCAAGATCGGCAGCTTCTTTCATCAAACACATTGCTTTTGTCTCTGATTTTGCTACTATACCATCCAATCCTTCCTTGTGAAAGATTGCCACTTGAAACAGTGCCAGTGGAAACTTTTTTGCTGCCGCCAGCTCAAACCATTTCATCGCCTCTTTATTATCGCCTTGGCACCCACCGCTGCCATTCAAGTGCCAATCACCCATTATCGTCTGCGCAAACGGTCGACCCCTATCCGCACAAACTTTGACCCGGCGGTAATTGGTTTCCTGATCACTAGAAGTGATAGCCCGGCAGAGTGGACACGATTTAAGCCCATCAGCTCCCCGATCTTGATTCGCTTGATCGCAGCTCTTGCACAAACCATTGCCACAACAAGTAAACCATACTATTGAAGCTGGATTTGCAATATAAATATCCTCAAGGCATATGGGGCATTCCTCTACAAAGGTTGGAGGATATAGCTCTCTATGTTGATGTAATACCTGGGCAACACGTCGAGATTCAAGAGTCAGCTCGTACTCTTCCACTTTTTGCGCAAGAATTGTGATATGCTCTGCCTTGAAAATTGCCTCCTCGGATCGGCCTTCACAAGGAGGCAATGCGGAGATGAAGCTTCTCTTGGCATCGATCTCTTCTTTCAGTTGTTCTAATGGTGTAGTTGACATGGCGAATGATGCGGTCAGTAGGTTGTGGCAGTTGTGGCTTGGATTATATTCCAAAGGTTGGCTGTTCGTGGTTGTGGGAGCATGGTGTGGTGACACTGGTGCACGGTCCCGTGGTGGTGGTGAGGTGAAATCGTGGAATCGACTTGCAGGACTGAAATGTTGAACTTGGAAAGTTGGAATAAGTACTATCTAGCGTGATTCCCAGATTCCCGTGGCAATTCTTTTTACGCGCGCGTGACTTGTACAATACAATATATCGTATTCCCGTGGCGTGGCGTGCTCAGTGCTCAAATCTCAAATCAACTCTCAAACCTCATTCAACCCCTCGTCATCATTGTCATCCAACAACCTCATCCAACCCTCGCCTGGGTAGTAGTAGTACGAAACACCGCCCTATCTAATAAACGCATGTCCCCATTCGACAGCACATCATCATCAAATAATGACCTCTGAATCAGCAACAGCAACGGCAGCCCCAGCCGCACAAACAAGCACCACACAAAACGCAACCAACAATCCATCCGATTACAATAAAATCGATCCCATCACCGCCGTCCAAGACAGCATAGACGGTCTAGCCCTCTCCCTCTTCGAAGCCCTCCGTGGAGTCCGCGATGCCGTTGCCCCCGAATCACTCGAGGTGCCCGGAGCATCACGGCCTATTACTGATAATACCAATTCAATAATGACAGCTTTTGGAGATAAAGAAGCAAATGAAGAGATGGAAAAGGATGCCACGGCAAAGGAACGGTTGTTGAATGGATTGAATTTTGAGTATTTTCCATCGAGGGCGTTTGATTTGTTGGAGCCTGATTATGAGGCGTTTTTGTTGGCGTATTTGAGTGATAATCCCTATGCGAAAGAATTGGTGGAAAGATTTGCTGCTTTAGAAAAATTGAAAGGGGAGGATGCAAATACTGCAAAATCAAATGATACATTACAAAAGTCAGCCAATCAATCTACTGCTACCAATGACAAAATCAAGTTCCCCCTTACACAAGCAGAATACACAAAACTTCTCATAGACTCGGAACACCAACGAGACGTCCAAACAACCAATCTTCTGGCACAAGACATACTCACCAAAAGCGCAGCAGTCAACGACCTCGTTGCCAAATTGCCCGGAATGGAACGAACACGACATGTGCAAATGGAACGGATAAATGAATTGATTAAATACAATCACGATGTGACGAAAGAGTTGGAGGATGCATATGGTGTTGCGAGGGAACGGAGGGAGGAGGTTAGGGTTGCTTTGGGGGAGAGTACTTGTTTGGCTTTGGGGGTGGAAGAGGATACATGATGGACTGAAACTAATACATATGAATGATTACAATGAATAATTTAGAAACTATTGGTGACGTATTCCTTGATCCTAATGAATTATATTACTCATCCTTGGACAATGGATGTCGCATGAGTTCAATTTCGGCATCCTCTCTCTCTGTGACAATGTTTTCACTTGATTCATGTAGCCCACAATATGTGATGTAAGCTTCTTGTTCATAGAACAATCCTCTGCAGCAAGCTCACTATGCTATTTCTTCAGCTAGGTGATCCATTTGCACCTTTGATTCATCTTTTTTCAGTTTAAGCGGCGTGATCAGAATATGCCGAAAGAACTTTGGCCAGAGGGCACCGAGCGTTGGGAACCCAAGCACAATAAAACTGTATGTATGTCTTGAGGATTATGAGAAGACAGAAAAATGCAATATAATTATATTGTACCTGTAAGTCAGCGATATTCCTTGATCCAAGCGAATTATATCACTCATCCCTGGACAACAGTTGTTGCATGAGTTCAATTTGAACATTCATTCTCTCTGACAATATTTCCACTTGATTCCTGTATCCAATAATATCTGATGCAAGCTTCTTGTTCATAGCACCACCCTCTGCAGCAAGTTTATTACATTGAGCCATTTCTTCAGCTAGGTGATCCATTTGCATCTTTGTTTTGTCTTCTTTCGGTTTAGGAGGTGTGAACAGTATTTGCCGAAAAAACTTTGGCCAAAGGACACCAAAGGTCGGGAAACCCAGTATAATGAAACCAAATGACTTGAGGATTATGAGAAAACAGAAGAATGAACCATTCTCCCTGTAAGTCAGCGACAGTTTCTCCCTTAATTCGCAGGTTGTAGTACCCACAGTTTCAAAATTAAGGAAGTGATTATCCAGCCCCCTAAAACACCCACATAATGCAGTTTGGAAGAATCGATCGTGGTCTACCCCCCTAGTCTTTTCAAGAATCAAATCAAGTCTATAGGTCCAAAATGATTCATTGGCATCATTAGTTGCATCTTCCCAAGCTGAAGAGGATATGCGGATAGGCTGAGATGAAATGTGCAAATGTGCAAACATGGTTGATCAGTCAGGATGAACTCACCCTCAGATACAACTGCAATCACCACATTCAGAAGAACGATGACGATACAGATTCCGAATAAAATATCTAAGATGTTGTCACTTCCCAAAGGGCCGGGTGCAAATGGGGAATACACAGTTTTGAAAGACCCCATCAATGATTCGTATGAGTTGTCTGATTCGGGAGATTCACATGGGTTGTCTGATTCGGGAGGAGTAGGATCCCCTTGGACATAGTACATGTAAGCGAATGCAAATAAAGTAATCCAACTAACGACTAAAAATGGCACAAGGCTCCAGAATATCTGTTGGGTGAATGTTAATGATACGAAAAATATATGGTAGGCAGTGTATTATGAAATAAAATATCAACACACAGTATGATTACCTTGATAATCCCACTAACAAATTTAGAAAAAGGGAAGAATGTCTTCTTCAAATAAGATACCATGAGGACACATAGAAAGAATCCGGTTGTCATGAGAAGGTGGTCATTGTGCTCCATTGCATCCTTCTGAAGAAACTTGACCGCAGATATAATAACAAGACAAGTGGTAGTAAGATCAACCCAGTTCCACAAATCAAGCCAATATGCAATCGCAGCATTCGTCATGACAAACCGGTAGAGTTGGTAAAGTTCTTGAATGATAAATAGCAAAGAAAATATTAACAGTGCTATTGGTTCCCAGCCTTGAAGCACATGGTCATCTTCAAAGTGCAGCCACGTGGTATAAACAAATGTTACAATCCAAGCTATAAGAAGGTAAAAATCGAATACCATAGAGCACACAACCGTCCGCTTGCATGGCATTTCATTCAGCCATCGAATCATTGCCGTTGACTGTAGAATTCGGTCATTTAGCATACCTTTTTTCAGGATGTCGAGAGGAACCCAGTTTTTGCAGTGACCCAGCAATCGATGCCGAGCTTTCCTTTCCTTTACAGACTTCACAACTAATCCAGAGGCAAAGACTACATCTGTTGCAACTATATATTGTAGGAAGTCAGTGAAGTGTCCACCAACAGAGATTTTGTAGTCCCAGCCAAATGGCGAATACGTCAGCGTATTCTTCCTATTGCTCATAACACTAAGCCCGGCAGGATACACCTCAATTAGAGCTTGAATCACCTCAAAGCTGCACGATCTGCCTTGGCAAGCGTAGTGGAGAGGTAAATACCCACCACGAGAGTCTTGTACTTTGAATACATCATCGTCAATCTCTGCATATTTCTCGACCACATCAAGCAATGTTGCACCATCTTCATTTTCCTCCACTGTCGACCTCACCGAAATGCCAGTACCAATATCATGACATGGTGCATTACCACTTTTGAGTAGGATAGGCGGTGCAGCCAAAAAAAGTTCAAAATGTGAAAAGTGTAAAAATATCTTTCTGAGCCTACCAATCAACTCCAATAGGACCCATAATCATTCCCTGAAAGTTTCATCCAAAAAAATTGACCCCTTCCACTTCATCATGACCCTCAAAGTCAGCATTTTCCGTTATCTAGCGTTTTTTGTTAGTAAATTTCAACGATTCAACAATAGCACTGGTTCTGCCCTATAATCACGCATTATTGTTACCCCCACTGCATTATACATCAAACAACATGTATAATGATGTCCAATTATAATCAATCATTGCCATTATTATCTGACATCTCATCATCTTCTTCATTCTCGACGTCACCCCAATCTTCTTCGTCGGTGGTAAATCCCGCAAAGTCGTCGACTTCTTCAATTTCAACATCATTCTCCTCATCGCTATTATCCTCTAGACTTACACCAATTGTCTCTTCCTCAACAACCTCATCATCCTTATTATAATAATTTGCATACAATTCAACATCAATATCCTTCCTCCAACCCCACTTGCCTGGCTTCCTCCACTTCTTTTCTTTTACTGGCCATTCTCCTTCCGTCGCTTCTTCAAATCCTTCCACATCAGGCATAGCATCCCACCTCACTTTTAGCACTGGTGGATCTACTGTCACAATTTCAACTACTGTTCCTTGGCACCACTCAATATGATCTTCGCCACCTTCTTCTTTATCTTCATTCAAAGGCCAGTTCACATCCACTCTCGTACCAACCAATTCCTGCATAGTTGGCATTTCAAATGGTTGAAACTCGTCATACACACTATTCTTCTCAGACCTCACTCTTCTTTCAAACGATAGCATCCGCAATGCCTTCTTCAATTTTCCCATTGCATCCCATTGCTCTGTGTCCAACTGACGCCGCTCATCAGTAACCGTGCCAAGAATTGGAGCCAATGCTAGCTTATCCGGCGGCTCCGGTGCTTCTTCCGGAATCTCCAACTTCTTCTCCTCCCTGATGATCTTCCTTAAATGTGCAGCCAGTTCCTTGATTGGCCTGGGTTCACGCTTGTGTGTCCATGTGATCTTATAATCCTTCCAACCATATCCTTTCACTCGAATATTGATGTTTTTCTTCAATGCTTCCCTCTTTGCAGTGTCCGAGCTCAACTTCTTGAGATTGGATGACACCACCCTTGGATCATCCTTCCAGCATGCCTCACTATGTGACATGGCGTGAAACATCATTGCTTCGCCAAGAGCCTTCTTTGTCTTGTCCAAGCCCTTCTTCCTCATGAACTCTTCTTTCTCCAATCTTGCTTCCTCGTGCCTGTCAAGATCTTCATTATTTCTAGCCCGTGCGACAGGAGCCTCTTCCACTGCCATAGTGAGAATTGCGTCTGATATGGTCTTCTTGAACTGATGGAAGATTCCAGTTATTTTCTTGCCCTTCTTGTTATTCTTGCCGTGCTCCGGCAACGGCCTTTCCATTATCTTATTGAATTTTGCATCACTGATGGCTGCGGCATGGTTGATTGAAATGGTACTACCAATCTGCATACATCTTGTTGTTCCTCCAAATGCTCTCTCCGACGCATCGTTGACCGCATGACATCCTAGTANCAATCTGCATACATCTTGTTGTTCCTCCAAATGCTCTCTCCGACGCATCGTTGACCGCATGACATCCTAGTAGCAGCTTATCAATCGAGCCTTTCACATTCTTCCAGCACTTGTCCGAGTTCGAGATTGATAAATTGTTGTAAGATGCTTTCTTCTTGTTTTCCAACTCTCCCACAACAGTGTCTAGAAAGACTGGTACTAGGAGACGAAGACGTGCAGTACAGTCAAGGTTTGTCTTTCCTTCTGGATGGAACACCAATTCTTTGGCTTCATAAAGGTTCATCAATGTTGCTCCTGATGATCTTGAGGCCAGTCTTTTCTTTCTCTCAGCACCTCTCTTGCGGAAGATTAGTTCTAGGTACTCTTTCAAAGGAGGCAGATCATCCTCCAACTCTGAGAACAGACTCATCATGTAAATCTCACTCAGAAAAAGGGTTGGATGCGCTTTGAGATGGATGAGTTTGTCACGGAAGATATCAAGCGCCCTTCCCATTGATAGCGCTCCCCATTCATACTCTGCAAGAGTGTGGGACTTGCCTGCCAACCAGCGAAGAGGTATCATCATTGACAAGTAAACAATGGACAGCAGTCTTGACTGTGCTACCATTTCATTGGAAGATAGTAGGCAGTAAAGATTCCGTTGAAGGAGATGGCTGTCATTCTCACCCCGGAGACAATATGCAAGGAATGACAAGTTGACACCTCGATTGATGCACATTGCCAAAGCCGATGAATAAAGAATATCTTGACGTGTGCCGTGTGTGCTCTCGACGTGATACAGGAGCACGCCTGGATAGTACTTTCTCAGATACATGAAAAAGAAATAGCCATGGCCCTTGGGATAATTGGCGGCCTGACTAAATTCCTTGTCGTACGCCCGTGCAAATGCAATCCACAATGTCTTAATGCGAAGGGAGGGGTCAATCTTCTCAAGGCTAGCTTTCAATTCCTCCGTCAGATATTTTGACAAAGCTTTCTCCACCGAGTTGCAGAGGAAAGTGTTGCGTAGGTGGTTGTGACAATCGACCTCACGTGCGTTACCACCCAAACGCTCGTTGGCTAATTTCTTGACCTTCATTGCAGCGTTGCAGTTGTCTGAAGTGATGGCAGTAGTCTTGAGCTTGGCTTCGTCAATACTTTCAGGCGGAGGAATCAGATACAAATCATCTGGGCAATCCCTCAAAATTATCTTTTGTAAACACTGCAGTCTATCTTTAAGAGATCCTATCTGCAAAATGACAGAAGAGAAAAGTATCGTCAGTTTGGGTAAGCATTTGTTGAGGAGGATTGCAATTGAACATACCTTTTCAAACAGAGTATCTGCAGTACATTGAGATGATTCATTATCCAAAAAAATACACGACGACACAATCAATGGCTCAATGTTGTACTCTTCCTTCATAATCGATATGATCAAGCATTGGAATGGGATGTGCCTTCGGGTTGTCCCATCAAATGACATTTGGGGCCAATCATCAGCATTACCAAGTCTTATTGCAGTGAGGGTCTCGCCCAACACCTGCACCACGGTCCTGCATTGTCGAATGTAATTCACACAGGGAACCTCCTTCGGTGGATAGCCCATCAAAGTCTCGTAGGTTGTGTTCAATGTCGACGGGATGGCGCTTGGCGGCACTCCAATAATTAGCAACTCACAAACCAGCTTCACCACCCACAGTTCCCACTTGGCCCCACCTCTCCTTCCCTTCAGCCACACTTTCTTCATTTCTTTCTTGGTTGGTTTAGAACTGTACTCTTCAAGTAGCTTTTGATGTGCTTCCTTAATTCTCGTAACCGCCACCAACTCATCAGTCAATTCCTTGATGATAACATCCTTCTCACGCCTGCTCTCCAATCGTTCGACAGCTAGCTTCTGAGCAGCATCCTTTATTCGGATAGCTGCTCTCTTCTCCTTCGTAACAGTCTTGATTCGCTCCTTCAGCTCCAAGTTACGCTCCTCCAATTCCGACATCTTCTGTTGCAGATGCCATTCCGTTTGAAGCGACTCCTCCAGCTGCTTATAAACAGTATCTCTATCCTTTCCACATTTGTCAATCTGAGCTTGGACGGCTTCCCGGCGCTTCTTCTTCTCTTCGCTTACTTTCAACAACTCATCATCGGCCTTGGATTGTAGCTCCTCTGATAGCCGATGCCACATCAATCTCTCCTTCTGTATTTGCTTCAACGACGACTCCAACTTCATTTGGAGTTTCATCTGAGACGCAACAAAGGTTACATGTAAGGCATCCAATTCCACAACATGATTCTTTTTCTCCTTCGCTGCATCCTCCTTCCTAATTCTTGATGAGCGGCGGCGTTCCTCTCTGATATTATCAGAAGAGGTCCTCTGCTCTTCAACTATTGCATCAAGAGCTTCATTGGTTTTGGCAGTTGCAGAGTCATGCGCCTCCCCAGCCTCAAAGATGATTGTGTTTGCATCATCCATAATTCCCTTGATGTACAAATCTGAAGCCTTCTTTTGATCTGCGAGTTCCTTCTCGAGATTCTTGATGACTTGTCTCATGCATCTCATGCGGAGTTGGGTACGCTGCTGGTATCGATTGTGACGCTCCTGGAATTGATTGTGACGCTTTTTGAGAACAGAATACTTCTTCGTCGACTTGCTAAGGCATTTGGCATGGGAAGACTGAATGCTCTGCATGTCCAACTTGATTTTTTTAACCTCCTTCTTGCTCTTCTCGGCATTTATGATGGCATCATCCCTCTCCTTCTTCAATGTTGCATTTGAGGGGCGAGGAATTGCAGGTGCAATATGGTGGGCTATCGCTTGAGCAACAGCATTTGGATTCCCAATAGCTGCCCTTGCCCCATCAAAATCATAGTTGGTAGTCTTCCTATCACCGCTACGCTTGTGCCGAGTGAGGGCAGATTTCTTCTTCTTCTTCCGCAATCCAGCCATTCTTCTATGGCGGAGATCTGCAGCTTTGATGGCTGCTGCTCTTTCAGCATCAGAAGGAGCTTCATCAATGGAATTGTTGTTGTCGGGAGGGTTGCCAACTCCCCCCTCCACCTCTCCCTCTGCCTCTGCAACCACCTCTCCCCCCAACTCAATCTGCCCTGAAATGATACCATTCAAGCTAGCACCAGCATCAAGGCCATCATTGACAATGTCAGATCCATCAACACTCTCCATTTTTTGATGCAATGTGACAAGCTGAGGTGAGGCTGCATGCACGTCAAGATTGGGATTGTTCGATGAGAATTTGAAGGGTGGAGAGGTAAAAGTTGAGCGTGAGAGTTGTCACGATGTATTATAGTCTTGGACTGGTCTTGGTCTGTCAGTAGCGGGCAACACAAGAAGCACGACCAAGCACAATAATGCCTCGATGCAATGTGACAAGCCGACCGGAGGCTGCGTGCACGTCAGGATTGGTATTGTTCGATGAGAATTTGAAGGGCGGAGAGGTAAAAGTTGAGCGTGACAGTTGTCGCGACGTATTGGTCTTGGGCCGTCAGTAGCGGACAGCACCGGCAGCACGACCAAGCACAATAATGCCTAGACCCTTGTGAGCTCCTTGGGGAAGGTCAATGGCACAACAGGTGTCGATTCATTCGGTCAAGGGATCATGAAGGGATGATCGGAGCAATTAGC
>JAZGVS010000164.1:0-19191 GCA_037356235.1 Bacterosira constricta
AAAATAGCTGGTCCTTTCCAAACTTTGGGAATTGCCTGACTTCATCTGGTCTTGGTGGTATTTTTTTCCTCAAAATATTCCGGTGAGGGGCCAGAAAAACAATACCATCAATAGGCAAAGAGACAAATCTGAGGCCATGTATGCCTTACCTCATAATATGGTCTCTTGGGATGTTTAATGGACACCAGAGCGATAGGAAGTAATCTGTCTGGAATTACTTTGGTCGAAAGAAAAGAACGCATTATTGTAGAGTGTTTAGCAAGTGTATACACATCTAGTATAGCCTAGATTTTAACGTTCTAGCTATTATTTAAAAACAAAAATTATGTCGCAGAGCTCTTCAAGTTTCTTATGCGCTTCTTATTTTTGTCTTCAATGGTATTCACAGAAATAGCAGTGAGTTTTGTCTCTGTGTCCTTATGAATCGCATTGATCTTCATCCAATTGGTGTTTGCCTCTTGCAAAGAAAGAATGTAGTCTCATGTTATTTCTTTTTCTGGTAAACCAAGAAACGTCCGATGTTGGTGAGAGTGTAGGGGTCAACTTTCATGATAGTCTTTTGATTGAGTTCAACGGTGATTGACTTGTTATAATCTTCCTCCCGTCCTCCTTGTCAGGGGGGTTACTAGGTACGAAATGAAGGGGTGGGTTGTGATGCGGTTTGCCACGTTCTGCCTCAGTATCTTTTAGCCCCTCAGTATATAAATGTTGGAGTTCAGCGCTCATCTTATCGTGTGCAAACGTTATAAAATATGTCGGTTGATTGTTGTTTGGTTTGTGATGAGTCTTTTATCAATTTACCATGGTAAATACCTAGATGTGATCGTGCAAGATTGATGTCGGTGCGATGATCTTTGTTTTTTTGTTTTAGACAGCAGTTGTGTGTGTTTCTTCTTGCAGCAGCAACTGTACTAATCTGGGCAAGGTGATTCACTGATAGCTCTACTGAAATCAGTAGGGATTTGATATCAAAGTGTCCTAAGCAGTTGTGAAGGGCAACAAATTGAATAGATTTGAATGATGTTTGGTGATTAATTGAGCTTAGTTTAATTGTGAATCGTGTGAATGATAGAGAGAGAGAGAGAGAGAGAGAGAGAGGAAGATTTCCATCCCATGTAGGAAACTTGGTGGTTGGGGCCTTGGGGACCTGAGTGGCGATGAACACTGCCTGGGATACGGCAAATGATTGTATGCCCAAGGCTGTGGTATTGTTTGTGGCAATCAATTGCTGGAGGAGCATCACCGTGTCAATGGAGCCGCCAGATGAGCCACCGACATTACTCTGTTGTTGAGTTTGCTGTTGTTGTTACTAAGCCTGGTGCTGTGCCTGCTGTTTTGCCTGGGGTTGTGCCTGGGGTTGTGCCTGCTGATAGGCATGTTGCTGTAGTTGCTGCTGTTGCTGGCTCGCTGCTGGGGAGGAGGCTGGTGTTTGTTGCTGCATTGGGGATGCAGTGTGGACGGGTCGAAAAGCAGAGGTCGGAGGCTGTTGCGATGGAGTAGGTGGTCCACCTGGTGGAAGTGGAGGTACTATCGGGCGGTTAGATGTGGTTGGCGCATAAAGATCAACGGCTATGAGGTTGGTTGGCTGAAGCGAGGTTGTAGCGATGTTGAGACGGGTTCACGTAGGTCGGTTGGTGTAAAGAGTGAACGCGATGATGCCAAGGCCGCGATTGGCGAAGTAGACAGTGGCTTCAGGGATGATGATTTTGTTGACGACCCAATAATGAAAAGGGCCGTAGGATGGATTTGTGGTTGAGGCGAGGCTAAGGACGCCTGTGACGATGGTGGAGCCTGAGCCTCCAAACGAGACGTCCGATTTGAGGTGGTCGAACGGTGCCGTGGTAGGAAGGGGACGGGGAGAACCCATATCAGTATGAGAGGAAGTTACGGTAAGAGATGCATAGAGGCGACGTCGTAGTTGGGAATTGCAGTACCAGGGACTACGGCTCAGGATAACGGGGACTCCTTTAAACAAGGGATTATTTATGTCGCAAATACATCTTACATTGCTGTAGTTGGGAAAATATCTTTGAGTTTTGTACTTGTTATCACAATGTAGGATAAAGTTAGTTGCAAAATGATATGAGTGTGTAGCAATGGTAGTCATTTTTTTAGTGCAATCCCGATCTGGTGGGGAGTGAGCATGAAATCGGTGTTTTGGACTATTTCCTACGTGAAGAATGTAGCTATTTACTTTCGCGCCGTCAAACTTGTACCCATTGAACGAACGTTTTGAACCAGTCATAGCAGCGGTCATCACAGATCCAAACCAATTTGTTTGGCTTGGCTTGTCTCCTTGTCTCTATATCCCTAGAGGGCATTCTGGTAGAAGCAATTGTAGTATTCATGCTGATCTGATAATAGTAATAGGGGAGTAGAATGCAATCATAGTGCAGCAATGGTATCAGGGGCTAGAAGTCTAATCACCTGGTTAATCTCTTATTTCAGTGCCACGTAGTTTCAACCACTAAGCTAGGAGAATCGCAGGTATGCATGCCATGACCTATTCCAATCAACTTCTCAACTAAGCATATTGTCCAATCAAGTTGAGGTGATATGTAACGGGACGAACAACTTTACCACACAAGATGGAGCAAATGCAGAGATGGCAATGAAAATAATTAGATCTAAGTCTACATTGGACCAAGACTTCCAGAGCTTGGGTCAGGATGCACTGGTGTTAACATACTAGTGATACCACATGATTACTTCTTTGGATACAAGAATATATTCTGCTGGAAAGAAGTATATTATTAACATATACTATTCAGAAATCTAAAAGAATTTTCACAGCTCTGTTTCAGTTATATTATTAATACCAATTATCCCTTATCACACGGTCAGAAGTGGAGCGTATTTGTGATACTTCTCTCGGTATCCCATGTGTGCGCCACAGAGTTTCAAGAGCCTGGTAACGTTCCTCAGAAAAGAAGAGGGGACGACCCCTCCTGAGGCCGACGTCTTCTTCCCCGTGTTCATCAACGTACAGACTTGGCGAGTAAGCTGATTTGTTGTTATGCATCAAAAGGATTGTGCACTTTTGGACAAGGAAGAATACGCCAATCCCAGATCCAACCTTCCTCGCATGCAAGGTACATCTGCCAGGGGGGCGACTCTGAAGGACAAATAAAACAGTAGTGGTGAGAGTCACAATAAAAAGCCAATCAATCGTGGGGGACATCATGGAGTGCACTCACAATTTTCATTCGCCGTATAGTCCCAGAACGCATCACTGCACCTGTTAGAAGACAAATCGCAGTTTCGGAGCCATCATCTGTATCATCAGTTCGGCTGTCCCGTCCTTTCACGCGGTTTACCATGCTATACAATTCAACAAATGATTTCGGAAGCTTTACTAAGCAGCTTAGAGGTGCTCCTGGAAGGAACAGATAGTAAGTGGTCAAATTAGACTACCGCAACAAAAAATACAAGTTATCACGCAAAAAAAACACTACGGAGATTCTCACCTGGCAAATGAACGGATCCCAAATGGCTCAAATCTTTCATAACAGAATTAGCAACCTTGTATTCCAACAGTTCACCTCGTGCACCTCTAGGGCCTGGACCAACTTGACTTATACCCAATATACTTGGTTGATATGGTATAATTGCAGATCGAGAAACATATGAGAACATGCGATCATTTGGAATAGAGATTTTGCTACCATCCAGTTCACTCAAGTCTGCATCCACATCCGATGCATCATCATCAACATCAAGTTCCAGATCTACTTCATTTGATCCAGCATCAAAATCTCCCGCATCAAAATCATCCATTCCGGAGTCTTCAAAATCAGAATCAACGACATCAAAGTCAACATCCATATCAACATTTTCCAGTTCTTCCTCAGAATCTGCTGCTAGCGCCTCGTCAACAATTTCCATCACTTCGTCTTCGTTTGAAGCACTAGACGAAAGATCTTCACTTCCTTCTTCAAAATCTACATCAGAATCATCATTGCCCCCATTCAAGCCATCTCTATGAGGAGGAAGGTGCGCAACCTCGACGGCGGCTGAAGATGTTTCTACATGTAAATTCTGGAGTGAAGTCGAACCACGTGAACTGCTTTCCATTGCTGGCACATTGTCATGTCCTACAGAGATCCAAGCCTTGGTGTCCTCATCGAAAATTAGTCCATTGCCTCTGGTGCCATGGTACGCTTCAAACCCTGAAAGAGCAGTCAACCATCGTGATACTAGAGAGATCCAAGAGGAGTGGGATGAGTCTATTTTGAGAATCGATGATGGGAGGGGTGCACCTATAATATCTAGGAGCCGGAAACCATCCTCTATTGTCATAGTGTCTGGATCTTCTACCATTTTGGCAACAGCCTTATCCGCTTGTGATTCCTCAGCGAACCCACTTTTTGTGTTACGGCGATGACGTTGACGAATTGCACTCGTAGATGCCCGGAGGAGCAATATCAATGTCCGGCAAAATGGCATAATGGCGTTGCCCACATTCTGAAGTAGTGATGATTCATTGAGGTCCTCAGCACCTGGCTCAATGGCACCAGTAAGAGGTTTCCTGCAAAACAGAAGAAGTTCTTTAATTGCAGTCGCTTCCTTGCTTTTCTTTGCGTCGTCCCAAAATTGTTCTTCTTCAAAGTCATCGTAATCATCTTGAGGAACATTGCTACTTGTCAAAAACCCATCTGGAGTGGATAGAACTTGAATCAACCTTCCTACAAGTAACACTTTGGCAGATTGCAAGAGCTCATAGGAGCTCACACATGGGTTGGATTTTCCATTTGACAAGAGTGAAGAAAAGACAGCACCAGCCAAGATATTCAAGTCCCAAGCTAGCAGTGGGACATACAAAAAGGCGCTTGCCACAGCCGGTCGGAAGGGAGTTTTATGCAGACTATTCGATTCGACCTTGAAGGGATCTGACGTGCCCCATTTGGGATCAAGCTCAACAGCTAGATTTTGTCCGACTCGGCGCGCCGAGAGTGGCATTGGCGGTAACACAGGCCGAGGCTGTGAAGTGTCGATGTCATTCTGGGCAGGGTCAGATGATATTTCTACAATATCTTGGTTTCCAATATTTTCAACTGCATTAAGTTCAACTTCAGGAGATGAATCCAAATTCATGGCCAGACTTGAACCACCAGAGAGTGTTTGCGTGGATCCTGTAATTGTCCACATCGCCGCAGCAACTGCCCTTGCCTCAAGCCTTGGAGCAACAGTATCCTCTTTAGACACATGGCACATCATGGACGCAACGATTGATGTTACTACACGCCATTCATTCTCTGTTGTTGAATTTGATGTGTTGACCATCCAATGTTGGCCCTCCAGGATATCACTTATCAAGCTCCCAAATATAGACACTGATTCCCCCTTGGCCTTCTCATCATTAGTACCTAATTGCTTTGCCACTTCAAATGTAACTACATCAAAAAGACTCGCAGTTGCAGCCAGCGTTCTCCTCAACTCTAGTAGCCGAGGGTGAGAATCTCTTCCTTTTGAGGTATAGTCAGACCATGGATCTTTTGAACTGTACGAAACTTCACCAAACATTACCTGGCGAGAACCTCTTCCAGAGGCTTCCGCTGCTGCTGCGCTGTGGCCAACTGCAGCCCACGAAATGAGTTGCTGGCGCATCAAACGTAAAATGCTACCAATCTGAGGACTCCTTTGGGGACCATCTCCTAGATCATTATCTTCGAAGTCCCAGCGTCTCAAAGCTGGGTGCCAGTAATCCATTTCCTTTCTCCTTTTGGTAGTAATATTATCAGAAGATAGTTGCATAGCCTGAGAAAGGCTTGACCCGTACTGATGAGTTGCCTTATCACTTTTGGAAGAAGCATCTGAGTAAGAAACTGGAGCTGTCCGCACCAAAATGTTCCGTATTAGAGAAATGTCACCGGGAGATGAGATCACATTATGCTTCAGAATTTCAATTCCCTCTTTATTCTCGCACATGGCAGATGCTGTCAATGCTTGTGGAGACAGTACAGAATCATCTGCCTCAACATGACTGTCCTCTGGAATCACTATATTCGACAGTTGTTTGCACAAGGGACAAAGAAACTCGCCGTCTGTAATATTGGCTGAAAATCGGCCATCGTAGGGCTGGTTTCCAAAAGCGCGCTGTTGTAATGAGACGCAATGTGCCTCGACGCATCGCAAGTGCGCAGCATGCCCACATTGCCGAATGATTGGACGAGTAGGTCCCCACCTTGTATTGTTGTAGCAGAGGGCCGATAAGGGGCTCAAAATTTTGTAGCCCTGCCAAGATTGAATGCTAGCCCAGCCCTGAGCAATTTCATCAGTTCCATTCTGACTTTCAGGAGATACTTGTCGAACTAAGACCCGGCGCGAGAGCAAGCCAAGTTGCGGAGAGATCTTTGACTGCAGGACTTCCACAATGCCACCACGAGGCAAAAAAGCTACGGGAGCAGATTCCATAGACTCGGTTGATCGGAGCTGAAGTAAATTAAAAAAATGGAGCAGTAGAATCAGCATTATATAATAATCTTTTGTATGATTGGTTTAAAGCAAACATAACTCACCTGGCATCCTTTGTCACCAATCACTCTGTAAATGTTATTGAGGTCGAGATTCTCAGAGTTCTCAGTTTCCCTCAGTGTTGATTCCGATGCAAGTTGCGCCACCCTCGACCTTTGAACATGTCCCAAATATCCTATTGGACCATTGTCACCGTCTGCGTCATCGCATTTGCAAATGATGCAGAGATTCTCTTCGTCAGCATCCACTAGCTTCTTCTCTGAATCATCATTAAATTGAGATGAAATGCTCGCAGCGAATGAACTCTGCAACTTCTTCATTTTTGCCAGAGCGCGAGCCTTTGCCGCCTTTTGGGCCTCTTTACTCTTTTCGTTTGCTGCGCTGGAAGCAGCATCGACAGATGACTCAGCTTCTTCGCTGGGCCATAATCCTGGCAAATTGGCAAGCATTTCTTTGACTGGGGCACGTATCTCTGGATGAACATCACATGCTTTAGCAGAGGATGTTGAATCTACTGGAATGCCTGACGTTGCACTTTGAGATGCAGCAGTCACATTTTCTGCTCCTTCAACCAGAGCACTCACAAAGCGAAGGAGCCATTTCAAACCATCCGCTGAGAGTACGCGTGCCCCGCCATGGTCGTCATTGGCTGATTTTTGGCCCACCCCAGTGCTCTTCGCATTGTCTCTGTGCTCATAGAGTGCAATAAGCAATCCAAGAACAGAGCCACGGTTATCGCCACTACCTCCTGATGGCAAGGGGCCGAATGGAGCACACTGCAATGCCCAAACATTTATCAAGCTGTTCGGCACGGCAACAAGCTGGCCAAGATATGAATTGATGTCGATACCCGATGATAAGACCTTGTGCTCATGGTCCAAGAATGGCAAGTCTTTGTACAAACTACTACACTCTTCCAGGGTGTGTACCTGCAACGTTAGAATATGCAGCACTTCAAGGAATGATTTGGAAGATGCAGCGACAGTTTCAGGCGAGAAGGAGGGCGCAATGTTATTTGTGGATAGCGAGCTTCGATTTGACGTCGACGATACAGCCCTCCTGTATGCATCTGACCTCTTCGAGCCAGCCACAGGTCCAGGATTGGACAGCACGGCAACGTCTCCAGCCCCATCAATGGTAATGTTCATGTCCTCTGGCTCTGGCTGACTGGGGGGGAGCCAGCTACCATTAAACAGGGCATACATGAGGTAACGCCGGATGGCCGCATACATGGATGGCAAATGAAGCAATAGGCGAGATGACATAAATCGAGGATGGGCTTGGGGAGGCTTGGCAACGAGAGGAAGGACCATGATCGACGCCATTCCCTTGGACGATGCTGATGCCCCAAGTTTCTGCCTCCGCAAGCGTGCAATATTGTCCATCGCATGCTGATGCTCCGTTTTCCTCAGGTGGTAAAACGAAGGGTCGTATTCATGGCTGCCTCCTGGCTTTAGCTCAAACATGGGCGGGCCAGAGGATGAGCGAGAGCCTTGTTTCCTCTGTTGGCCAATGCTTTGCAATACTTCTGTGAAAATGTCGCGGAAGGAAGAGGCACCGCCGCCCGGTGCGGCTGTGCCGGCCTCACTCTCGTCCCGGCGGGATACAGCCGCCGATACCGCACTCATTGCCTCGCTGTGTGATCTTGGCTCGACGGCAAGTGCATGGAGAAGCTCGCGCCTCAAGTTCCGACGCAAGACAGAGTTATCATTCAATGCCGTTGGGGGAGGTGCTGGGAGGTCGGATACAATAACGCAAAGAGTAGTAAAGAACGATTCGGCGAGTAGCTCCGCGTGGTCCGTTTCCTGCATCCTAGGTGGCTTGACCCAACCCATTCTACCGAAACTATTGCGACGATCAGGATCACAGAGGTAACCATCCATCGAAAATCGATTTGTGAGGAGGGAAAACACACGCCTTGCGCCTAATCCAACATTGAAGCCAGATGCCGACATCTGCACCATGGTCAAATCTAAATCCCGAAGTGATCGGCACAGAGGCACACTTCCATAGTTCAATGCCATTCCAGCCACGGATCCTCCATTTTTGGCCCACATGTGATGATCAATCTGCTGCGATGCAGCAATGCATCGAAGGGGGTGATCGCACAAGCTGTGCACAACTTTGGTCGATGCCAAAAGCGCCGACAACATGCGCGACCTCGATTTCCGCAGCTGTGCCTCTCCAGGCGCATTGCATTCAGGGCCCGAGGACCAAACAACACGAAAGTTGGAAGACTTATGGGTAGATCGTACAAGGGCGCTTATCGAATCTTGCTTGAAGACTATCCCAGCCGCCTCAGAGGGATCGGAGGCAAAGTCATCATCATCGTCCAATAGCGGGAGTCGCCACCAGGTATCCGGAGTATCCTGTCGTTCCTCCGTGGGCACCACGGCAGAGCAAAAGCAAAGTATGCTCCTGGCCAACGCCCTGTGCAACGGCAGGTGGAACGAAAAACAATCTCCCGCCAGTGGGGAGTGGGGAACCTTCAGCCAATCACCCATTACCGGACCATGGCTCGAGGAAGTACCATAGGACAGAGCACCCTGGCTCAGCTTTGTTCTTTCATGCAATATCGCTGCCTCGAGCAGCGAAAGCTTGGCCTCTGGCAAATTCTTCACTCCCTTCTCACACGCCACTTCCGCCGACTGGGCGACCGTCACGCCCGTGGCTGCAACAATTTGATTCACAGATGATTCGTCCAGTTGCGATATCGAAACATGGAGCGTCGATCTCTGCAATGCCTCCAGTTCCCCTGATTCACGTGACGACGGCCGAGCCAATCCCGTTTCAAGCAGTCCCTCCCGATAAAGCCACATTTTAATCTCGCGGAAGAAAGCCGCGAACAAGTTTCCCATGGCCTCTCGATTATTCACCAATGAGAGATGACTATCCGCCAAAATGTTGTAGTTGACACCGGAAAATGGACTTTCCGACAACGCATCGCCGGTACTCGATAGATTCAAACTAAGCCCATACGCACCCAACCAGCGTTCATCCTCAAACTCCACATGACCTCCGCTAATACGACGTTTTTGCAAATCAATTCCCTGCCCGAGTCGCAATAGTCTCGCCCAAACAGCAGGAAAGTCAAGTGCATTGGGGATCTTGTACGTTGCCAAACTATTGGTGGAAATAATACTGGTGGGAGAGGCAGTAAACGATGGAGACGGCGTCACCGAATCATTCATAGTTGCATCTCCCGAAGTAGGAGAGGCCGAAGGAGTGTTGGAAGTGCTAGTAGACGAACGACTCGATCGCAGCAACTTCACAGCAGTGCCTGGAGTTTCGTAAATGTATTCCAAATCACGCAATAGGTGCGGCAAGCGCTTGTGCTTCATGCATCGTGAATCAATGAATTTATCATCAGGCGCTCCGGGAAGTCGTGTGCTCAATGGATGTTCCGATCCGTACTGATATACTAATGCGGGAATGTTATTCGAGGAAGAACGAGAAGTGCTGAAGGACCCTCCGGATCGGGCCCTGTCATTCACCATGCTGGTTGAATCTTCTCCTCTATTCGATTCATGAACGTTCTTCTTGACAACCGCCGACACTTCCTTCGTGGCACCCAATATATTCGAATGAATACTACGCACCACCGAATGTGCAATGGGAAGTGCAAACACACGCGCCTTCTCCTCCACGCCACTCCCCCCAAGCTGGTTCTTGTCCTCCCGACACAATAGCGCCATGGTGGCATCCAAATTTCCCAATGCCTTGACCAAACTTCCCGTAGTGAACAACTGCACCGTAAATCCCAGCAGTGTATCGGCCTCGGTACCAATTCCAGCACAGAATAGCGTGGATGTGGGACGATAGACTACGGCTCCCAACGATGCTGCAAACCGCGATTTGAATCGTGAATCCGTCAATAAACTTAGGAACAAGCCATGGAGAGCACTGCGTAATTGTTTGGGCGAATAGGGATCCAGTAATAACAACATTAGCACGGGGGAGGCAGGTGCAACGAAGGAACTACAGCTAGCCAACTGCCTGGAATGTTCTACACTTGTTACCCCTGTTGATTTATTGCAAAAGTAATGACTTTCGGAAGAGCTGTGGGCATCGACGTGTGCTGCTCCACTGACCAAGTTGAGTCCTGCCAATTTGTGAGGGAAGAGTGACGATGTTAAATGTTCGCCTTCTTCGTGTTTGCGTAGGTCAGTGTCGACGACATATACTCTCGACTGAAGGTACACATCATGGGTGGTATCATCATCGTCGGTGAATGCTGATCCCATCAACTTGGCATTATCCTTCTTTGCCGTGAACTTTCTCAATAGAGGATGAGTGAATGCATCGTTGGTAGTATCCATCTTGGATAGGTGGGATGTGGGGAGCATACCCCATAGTGCATGTGGTGATTTGCGCAATCGTGCATCGGGGAGGCTGTAGGGAACATTAGCGTAAAAGTCGGGATCGGCACCTGTCATGTGTAGAATAGGAGAAAACAACATGCCAACAAAAGTGAGCAGACTCTTTCTCGCTGCAGTTCCTGTGCGCAATAAAAAAGAGAACGACTAAAACTCACCAGTCTCGAGAAGAAACCTCTCGGCATTCCCCTCCCCCGCCAACAGAATACCCTGCCGGAACAACTCCCTTCCCTCCTCGCGTGTCAAGTACGAACTTTCCAAATGGGGCGGAAAGGCATCCAGCCTCTTTCTCCATGCTGGTACTTCGCTAACCTCCTTCCACCAATTTGCAGTAGTTCCACTCCAGCATGGCATCATTCGTGGTGTGGACCATACTGCCACTCCTCGGCTTAAACCACCGGACGAGTCTTTTCAAGTGATTCAGTTCCTGTGTCATTGTCAGTAATGCAGATTGTCCCGCTTTGAACTTCTACGCACCATGATACGCACAAAGCTAATCGTCGTTGCCAGGTGGTGCTGCTGGTTCATTTGGATAACACTGTGAGTGTTGATAAGTTTTAGACATATTCGGTGGATGACAAATGGTGGGAGTGGTTAGTATTATTTGAGAAGAGTGCAGATGAAAATTGAAGCAGGGAATAAACTTACCAAAGAACGCAATATTATAACCTCCCCCTCCTCACAACTCTTCTGCGGAGTCACTACTAAAATTTTGTGGGTGTAGATATGACCCTCGCACCTCGCACTGAAGTTAATGCAATGATATTTTCCTCCTTGAACAAGGTTGTCAGTGGGGGATCAGTGCGTCGACCGTTTAACTATTCAAGCATGTTGGAAAGAAGGAAAAATCACAGCAAAACACAACAGCATTTGGACAACACCGCCGCACCGCCGGACACTGCCCAAACTAATCCGGCCGCACTATGGGACATTATGTCTTACATGAGGCTGGGCCTTCATGGTACCACTCTGAGCCACACCGAACGCACCAATACTGTGAGCCTTCTTCTCACCTGTCCGCTATACAAAAAGACGATCAGAGTCGGTGTTGCTACTGCCGTACAAAATCACCATGGAGTATCTTTGGAGGATTCTCATCTCTCATCCTCAGATACCTATTACTAAACAGCAGCTGACACGACAGGAGAAACGTACTGAGGTCCTAGGTGGGGACAGGTTGAGATCCACCCATACTAAAGGATATGCATGCAAGCGCTGATGTGGAAGCAAGTGATTGAGCCACTAGATAAGATAAACTAAATTGAGTCCCACACTCTTGGAAGCACTTAACTCCAATGTTGGCAGCACTTAATTCAATCTATGGCCCTAAAATCGGAGACGCGGAGAATTAGATTTTTGAGCTTCGTTGAAAGACTAAAAATTACAGTATTTCAGAAAAGTGCAAAGGCTTTTTGGAAGCAAAGATAATACGAATTTATTAATAATGAAGCTTGTTTTTTCAATCGTGTCAAAGTAGAGAATCCCTATACATAGGAATTAGTCTATTTGAAGGTCATAGAGTCATTCGCCCATTTTGTTAAGGAAATATGATTGTACATTAGAGAAATCTCAAAGAAACTCTCCAAACTACTATCAGTTAGTAGTTTGGAGAGCGAATACAGCAGAATATAGCCGTGTATGTAATTATGATAGTAGTTTGTGTACTTACTATCAAAAATACAAATGTTTTGTTAGCAGTGTAATAGAAAATACCATTTACTCCAGATAGGAAAGTGGAAGCGCGGATAGGAAAGAGCATCGAACGGCTTATTAACCATAATTCCACCCGATTCATGTATGCTCTCCCCGGATACGACAAGCAAGCTGAATGTCCTTCGGAATGATGGTGGCACGCTTGGTGTGGATGGATCACAAGTTGGTGTCCTTGAATAGTCCAACAGTGTACACCTCAGATGCCTCCTGCTTAGCAAGCAAAGCATTGCTCTGAACTCTATAATCAGACTTCAGGTCTTAGCATATCTCTTGCAAGTCGTTAAAAGGGGGACTTTCTTCACATGAAGCTCGGTGGACTTCTGGTAGTGGCGGATCTCATGCAAAGCCACCGTCCCGGGGCAAGAGCGGTGAGATTTCTTCAAACCTACTGCTGCGGGGGCGGACTTTCGAGCTGCCTTGGTGGCAAGTTGCATGCGTGGGGCCTTGCCTCCAGTAGATTTGCGGGTGGTATTCTTGGTTTGCGCCATTGTTCTCTATTTTGGTCGTTGGGTTGTGTTGCAATAATATTATGGTGACGCAGTGTAATGTAGTGGCTTGGCGACGGTATATTGAGGGTTTAGCAAAAAATATCTAAATAGCATAATGCAAAATTGACCCTTAGGTAGTGTAGGTACATACTGATTCCTTTTGTTGACATTATACGAAAATCTAAAAGACCACCACCAACTGCGTGGTAATCATGTACTGTATATCATATTATGTACTACAAACGTCATATATTGTCTATTTTAGTTTGTAACCAAACTGTCGTAGGCATATACTAGTTCCATAAGTGGTATATTCAGGGTTCAAGTGCGTTTGATTTTTGATACCAATTTCCTTGGCTGCCCCCGCTTGGAGGGTTCGTGCCCTCAAAGATCTGTCACCACAAAAAAATAATCAGCAACCTACCACAGATTGCTATCGTATCTACCTACAGCCTGCAGAACTGTTCAAGACTTTAGCATTGTATTGTTGGCGGGGGAAAAGAACGAATAACAATGGCAGCTCCAGCTACTGCTGCCAGCAATGGCAATGAATTCAAGATCAAAGTCACCGGGCGGTGTCCCAAGATGGGCAGTTCCTTCTGCTTGTTGTTACGTCCATCATCAACGGTGGATGAACTGCGCCAGCTATTGGGGAAGCACTTCCCCGTATCTAACTCTACTGCTGGCAAACTATATTGTTATCATCACGCAATCCTTGCAAAAAAATCAAGCTCGAGGGAAAACTAACTGTCCATGACCTTGGGGTGAGGGCAAATAAAAAAGCATACGATGTCAGATTTCAGCAGGCTGCACGGCGTGAGAAGCAAAAGGCTGCTATCGTTGCCAAAACCAAATTTCCAGCTGCAATTGCTGCTCAGGATAGGTTGGCAAACGAAATAAGAAAAACTCGCAAGAGGAAAGTAGCCAGTAAAAAAGAAACAAAAATAATGGGGGATGGAAATCGTTTATCAGATGGGATCAAAATAAAAGGCAAATATCCTACAGTTGCCAACAAAAAGGCCCAGGCATCAAAAATGAGTGGGGGTGGACAACACCTATCGGATGGGAAACATATGAGTCCATCGCCACAGGTGAAGAGAAAGAAGATTGAGTCCGCAATAGAAACAAGTGGTGACTGTGCAATTACGATGACAATGATTAATAGTGTAGGAGCTGGTGGGGATCTCTCTACTTATCTACGAAATTATATGGCTGTAAAATTGGATGAAGCGCAGGAGGGAACTAAAGCTGAAAAGCGTTTGAATGCTTTGAATGAAATGAATTACAATTTCAAGAGAATTCAAGGTGGATGTGCAGCTGCAGACGGACCCAATATGTACACTGTTAAGTACTACGGCATGATTGGCAAATCCAGGAGAGGTGGAAAGGAAGACCAGATTGTTCTACTTAACTTTCACAAGCTCAAAATAGCGTTGCTTGCACTCCACGTCCAATCCTCTCTCACACCCATGCACCTTGCCCAGGTACCTACACTGTTTTGGTCTTTGGTGTTTAACTTTCATGATACTAACCAGAACACGGAGCCCGTTGATGTGGAAGAGATGTTACGTGCCACCTTCCATAAGCTGGATTGGTCTCATCTTGAGAGAGGAGGAAGAAAGAGAGAGATGAGTGTAATAGGGAAGGAAGCCATGGACAACCTAGCTAAGGGGAAAGTAGCAATGCCTGCTGCTCAAGAGAATAAAGTCGATTGTGGTGGATGGGAATTTTGTACTCCAAATATGGAGGCACAATCTGAACTTAAAGAATGTATTGTGCAAGGTGCATCAGTTGGAGAAGCAAATTCTTCAGGCACCAACTGCGAAGAAAAGGCAGCCGAAGCTTTAGCAATCATCTTATCCCACCGTTTCCAAAACTGGAGAGAATTGGCAAATTCATTCTCTAACTCTTTACTTCCGCTTCTGCATGAAGACCTTAAAGAATGTATCATGCTAGGTGCCTCAGTTGAGGAAGGAGAAGGAAAAGAGAATGCTGAAGCTTTGTCAACGAACTTACTGTCCGGTGTTCAAAATTGGAGAGAATTGGCAAATACATCCTATGACTCTTTACTTCCAATCCTGCATGAGAATTGTGTTTCTGAGTGCATTGTTGAGAGATGGATTGTCTATGCGCAATCCCAATCCTTGCATGAAATCATGATGGAAATACTTGGTGAAGATATTGATGCATACAATGCACTTGTGGTGGCTAAATCTTGTTCTCCGATGGGTTTGATTAAATGGAATTGTCCCCACAGAAGGAGTGTGTTGCTGAGTTGGATCTCCATTACTGAAGAGACATCTGATAGGTGGTTGATGTCGGATATCGAGCAGTGGATTAGTCGGGCAGACACTGTGCGTCATACTTTGAAGTGGATTGAGCAATATCTATGAGTAATGCTTATCCAGAATAAGAAAAAGCAGCACAAATAGGCCTGTGATGGCAAATAGTTGAGAGAATTAAAATAAATGTTCAATGTTTGATATAACAAAAATTCTTAGTACAACTGAGTACAATCACATTAACCCCCCCCACCAACCCCGACCACGCTGTTGGACTAAACTCAACCCCGCCCCCACCACATCACTCTCCTGATTATATTTTTTTCTTTATCAGTCACTTTAGCGTCCTAATTGCCACTGCCTTTCAGGTTTATCAGCCAGAAAGGCTGTAGTCAGAAATGGTGACCCATCCATGTTATCCGAGAGGGTGAGGTCAAGATCAGTGATGGTACTTGCATCATCAAGTTCTACTATCTGACATGTGTGGATTTCTGATCGTGAGTGATGGTTATTGTTCACAGAAGTAACAAGGCTTTTTATTAATCCATTGTCCCTCTCCTCCACAGTCCATTCTCTAATTGGTGTCTTCTGAATTATTGGCAAAAAAAGATAGGGGGCATGTTTCTCTGTACCTCTCCCCTGTGCAACAGACACAGTAGCATTCCTGAACTCCTTTTGGATGAATACAGTGAGAGTGTTCTTACCTTGTGAGGTGAATAATAATGTTGCAAGATTCTCCTCCTTGATTCAGAAGATGTTAGCATTTCTGATGCCATGGCTATGGCTGCCCCACCAACATCCATCAGAAGATTGTTGAATGTTAGCCCAATGGCGAGATGGAGTCTCAGTTTCCCCTTGCCCCTCACTAATGAAAATAACATCCAACTGGATGAATATGAAAGTATGATTACTGTCTTGACCATCACAAAATAAATCGCCTAAATGATTCCTCTTGCCATTTGATTGCCCTCTCTGGTAACCGGCAATCATGCCCTGAAACTCGGCCACTTCATTTTCTATCCAAAAAAAGGCACAGTAAACGGGATGGTCGGGCTCGATTTTTTTTGATTAAACAGTCGGATATCATGACCTGTGTCATTTGTGAAACTACCGACGGATCCAGCAATAAACCCAGCATTCACAAGAAGCACCATGGCATTTGATAGTTTTGTGTCATGATCTAAATCATGTTCGTTGTCATCGTGAATACCATGAAGATAGCCGAGCATTCTACCGGTGCATATACCCGGCTCCTGAGTGATATTCAGAACTGCGTTTGATAGGCAGTATGCATAATCTTCCGAATTGTAGCGGAATAACAAAATCATCTTTCAGGTTAGACTTGGCTTGGTGTTGTTCATTATATGATACATGGCAATGAGCGAAGCGGTTTGCTGATGATGATAGTGCATTCGATTTATCCGGGATTGATAGCACTTGACGCACCATACTAATTCCTCTTGTGGAATGCTACGTGTCCCCTATTAAAGTGTTCGCCACAATTTGATACAGTGTGTATGTGTATTGTACCTACCACTGTGGCTGTGGTAGGTTGTGGTATCACAGTGTACTGAATAATATACGGGCTACATTATCACTCATGCCAACCTCGTCGCTGCTGCTACTGGCAGAGGCTGCTGGTGCTGCATCATCACGTCTACCATCTCTGCAGGTACTGGCTGCTACCACCGCTGCTACCACCGCTGCACTCATCATCTTTGATATCATGCCCATTGGCATTAAAGGAGAGAGTGGTACAAATATGTTTTGGCAAACATGCTATGGATCGGAGCCAAAACCCAAGGCCAAGAAGTCTTGAATTTTTCATGGAACATGCGAACAACACTGTTCTCAGACAGCGTCATCTTCACAACATACGCTTGACTCGAAAAGATTTGAGAAGAGAGAAGACGCGCCGGCGCCGAAAGCCAAACACCGAAGTGGTAGGTCACTTGCCGTCTCATTTGCTCAAAGATCATTACACGAAGTCTTCCTTTATTTACTTCCAGAAGATAAAAGATGGTGTGAAACATGGCCTGAATAAACATATATCACCGAAGAAAAAGACACATTTGCATCTACCACAAAGCGAAATGTCACTAATCGAAGAGGAATTGATCATCCTTCCACCGGTTGGTGGGAGGATGATCTATATGAAAAAAATCTTCACAATACTCCTCATGGTGGTGAGCTCATGTCATACCTACCAGAAATAACAACCAAACTCAAGCAACATGGTATTGGGTATACAAAAATCAATAGCACTGCATATTCAGATACTGGCGTAGTCGATTTGAGGGTAGAAAGGGGTTATGTTGGTCTTTTTAACACATGTTCTGCGTTGCGAAAAATTAAAAATGCAAACTCAATGGAATGTAAGATTGTCCATTTTCTGATAGAACGTGCATCAACGTTGCATGAAGATAAAATCAGAGGAAAACGAACAGCAAATGGTTCTATCAACTCTAGATTATCGTGGGGATTCATTCGTGCTCAGCCACGGTCACATGCATTATCTCGCGAGCTTAATGGTAAATTGATTCCATCCATGAGTGTGCATGAGTTTGATCATATACCCTCTGAATGCAAGGATTACTTGATGATGATTGCGGAGACAAGCTGCAAAGAGACAAAGAGATATCATGAAACACTTACCTTGTCCCACCCAATTCGAAAAGCTTTTTCTAAAGCACTACATGAGAAGCTGGGGTATCCAAACACATCAGCTAAGTTTGAGTATAATGATATTGTCATCACTTCTTTGCATCATCACACCCAAAGACACATGGACTATTTGAATGATGGCAGGGATAATTACAACATCAGCTGCATTTACTCGTTCTTCGATATTTTCAATGGTATGGAATACAAAGTCTCATTCATCATGACAACTCGTGATTCCATTGGGGCAGCATTGGAAGCAAACTATAAAAAAAACACAATGACAATTCTTAGCATGCTCGGAACAAAAGAAATAATGGCAGAGAATCAATCCATTGTAGAGGCATTAATACCCTAGCTAAACCACCTACAATTTCCCAACTTTACCCAAACCATCAGTATCAGCGCCAGCATATCCAACCCAATGTCCCACATTTGAACCAATACTCCACCTTTTCCCCCATTCCGCGACCCAAATTCTCATCACCCACCATCCCTCCCCCCCTTGGCTCCGCTGACTCAAATCAATACTCCCATTACCCAACTTATCCAAACAAACAAACAGCACCATCACCAGCACCAGTATCAGCACCAGCATATCCAACCCAATGTCTCACATTTAAACCAATACTCCACCTTTTCCCCCGTTCCGCAACCCAAATTCTCAATACCCACCACCGCTCCCCCCCCTTGGCTCCACTAACTCAAATCAATAATCCATGGTTTAAACCCCATTTCGGTACAAAAAATGACAATCCCTCCCCCTCATGCCGCATTCCTCTATTCAATCCCTCAATCCCATTGCTCTCCCTGGATATGACAGGCAAGCTGCATGTCAGGGTTAAGGCCCCCTTTCTCCCCGGATACGATGGGCAAGCTGAATGTCCTTCCGCATGATGGTGACACACTTGGTGTGGATGGAGCACAAGTTGCTGTCCTCGAATAGTCCAACAGTGTACGCCTCAGATGCCTCCTGTAGCGCAAGCATAGCGGAGCCCTGGAACCTTATATCTGTCTTCCCCGCATCCAGGGTAATATCTCTTACAAGACACTGGAAGGGGGCCTTCCTCACAAGAAGCTCGGTGGACTTCTGGTAGCGGCGGATCTCGCGCAAAGCCACCGTCCTGGGGCGATATTGGTGAGGTTTCTTGACTCCGCCTCTTCTGGCAGTAGACTTTCGAGCGTCATCGGTGGCAA
>JAZGVS010000165.1:0-19325 GCA_037356235.1 Bacterosira constricta
AAACTCGTGGCCCAATCCTCCCAATCAAAATCTCCTCCAACCGCTTGAGAATCGTGCTCTCGTCCCATTCTCGCACCATGCTTGGATTTGACACGTCGTCGTTTCACGAACAGGAGGGCGAGAATGAGGATTAGAAGTGCTCCCATCATTCCGCCCAGTGTGCCCCATAGCAATCCTGCGGAGCCTCCATAATCTTCTTTTTCCACACTACTACTGTCTCCACCACTGGGAAGGCCACTACTGTCGCCCACAAACCCAGCAAGAAAGTCATGGTAGCTATCCCCCAAATACCTCACTTTAATAACCTCGGGCATGTTGTGCGACAGCAGGTCATCATTCTCCATGGCCACTCGAAGGTTGGATTGGGCCGTGTTCGTGGCGGCCATGGCAGATTCTGTGGTATTGTAGGAGGGATCATCGAGGATGGGGTCGAGTAGGAGGGTGAGATGACCATCGATGGTGAAGCAGTTGTCGGCGGCGGAGCTTGAGATGGTGCATGGACCTTTGTATTGGCGCGGTCGTGTGTGATGAGAGCAGCATCGTGTGAGCAAAATGGTTCATGATGCGATCAACACGAATAGACACTGGTTGAGTCCATTGCCATTCTTTTTGACATGATGGGTACCCGTCACAAGATTTGTTAGATGCACAGTAACAAAATAACACTCACCTTCCGTAACAGCCACATCCTCCGGACGACTCTCAATCCCCCTCACGACAAACTCAGCTTCTTCATCTCCATCATTCAACACTCTCAACATTTCCGCTGTTTGAAGTTTCCTCTTACCAAGACAGGACATTATGGAATCCGCCAAATTATACAAAATCTGTTCTTCCAATCGTGGCAAGAATACTTGGGCATTGGATACTTGGTAGGTTTCTACCTCGTATGCATATGGTACCAACACTTTTCCATCTTCTTGTTCACCTTGGCTCGATGGTACAACATTAGCAGCAGCACCAGGACACGAAATGGAATCAATCACCATGTCATTCAAATAATCACTCGATACCATTACCAAATCACCCTTGACATACCCTTTCGCTTCCGCCTTGGTTTCATCGTATTCAGCAGGGCAATCACCATGTTTTCGACAGGAACCAACATGGGCCCATCCAAGCCCGAGATACCCTTTCGCTTGCGCCTTGGTTTCATCGTATTCTTCCGGACAATCACCATTTTTTCGACAGGAACCAACAAGGGTCCATCCAAGCCCGAACGAGTTGCCCGGAGCGTCGGAATTGCAGTACCGGTCCGATGTGCATTCGTAGGCGTAGAATTCTGGCGTGTCGGTCGAGGAGTCGGATGGTATGGCCATCGAGAAGGTATCGCCCACGACGTATACTTGGTTTATGTCATGGTGCGCCGCACAATTTTGGGAGGGTTGGCATGCCCCTGTGAATTTCCACCCTGGCTCTTGGGATGATGTGCTGTTGGACACGCCTGATTCACCGTTGGATCCACCATTGGACGCTCCTGCTTCATCACTCATACTGACGGATTCACCACTTTCGCCTAATGATTCATTGTCGGAACCGGTATTATTATTGCCATTGCTGTCTTGATATATAGGAATATGTATCATTGGAGAATCCTCATCGTTGCAACTGGAATTGATACACGTGAATACATGGCGATCCACAACGATGGATACTAAATCTCCCGTTTCGTACTTTTTGTTGTCGGTAGTGTAGGGAGTTGGACAGGATGTTGATGTATTGCATTGTCCTAGGAGGGTCCATGGGGGATTGTTAGTGGTGTTGTTATTGTTGGTGTTGGCGTTGTTGATGTCAGAGGTTACAGTGTTGTTGCTGCTGTCGTCATCGCTAGAAACGTAGCCTGGCTGATAGGCGTTGCACAATTCCGAAGAAGCCGTACATTCATACGCCAACTTCTCCGTGCCACTCGCCGCCTCATCGTCCACTACGCCATCCATACCACCCCCATCCTCTCTAGCGGCATCCATCACATCACTCGGCATACCCGAAGGAGCACCAGTAGGAACCCCAGTACAATTCCACTCAAACGGATCATCGTGATCGTTCGAGACGCAGGGATGTTCGAGGATTGGTTTGCCCGCTTTGTCGTAGCCTACGATGACTAGTTGAGAGGTGGAGATGCTTAGGACTTCTTCTTCCGTGGTGTTCGTGTTGGCGATGAAGAGTTCATCGAGGGTGGCATTGTCCTGGCGGAGGTGGCGTCTTGGTTTGGTTGACATGATTCGTTTTGGATTGTCCTGTCCTTTGTCCTTTGTCGATTGATTTGGGTTGCTGTTGTTCAGTGAGAGAGTATATCAGTTATCAATACGAATGATTGTATCGGCTATGTGTATCGGCTCTACGATAATGTATTGGACAATAATTGAATGGGTTTCTCTTCCATCGTCCCTTTCATTGCCTCATTCTTTGACGTCTTGTGCACAAAATTGGAGTAGAAGAGTGCACAAACAATTGGAAAGAAACATTGCTGGAGGGAGTCTACGATTGGTAGTTTCTCAATCCAACGCATTGAAATGTCTGAGAATACGAGAAACGAGAAGATTTGAAGGGTGGAATCATCGCCCAAAACCGAATGAACTTCCCAGTACCTATTTTTGGGGGACGGAGGGAGTATCAGTCTGGCCGTAGATATACAAGATGCCATGTTAGTTGTGATCGCCAGTGATCGCTGTCTTTCGAGATTTAACCCTAAGAGCTTATAACCCCAAATGGTCAGCTCATAACCCAAGTACAGCCGATAACAAGTAACTCTGTCGGCATCGTCACCAATGGCTTACTTCTTCGCGAGCAGGTGAGACGATGATGATCATGGGAATCAGCTGGAGTGGGGTCAGCGTACGGCGGAAAAGGCGATTCGAATGATTCATGCCTGTATCCTCCGCCCCACGCCTGCATGGATAAATGCTGGATTTTAGTCAGGCTCATCCTTTTCTATTGAATTTATTCTCATCATGTACGCATCTTTCTTCCCTCAACACAGAGATATCACTATCTCGGCCCTTAAAAACTTGGTTTAAGTCTAACTGTACTGTACAAAATGGCGAACAAATTGAACTCCGCCCTCCTCGACAAGTCCGTCGATGACATCCTAGCCTACTCCATGGGCGAATCCATCTCCAAGGGAGGAGAGGATGTCAAGGGAAAGAAGCGTAACTTCGTCGAAACCGTAGAAATCCAAGTCACCTTGAAGAACTACGATCCTCAGCGCGACAAGCGTTTCTCCGGAACCTTCCGTCTTCCCACCGTTCCCCGTCCCAACCTCAAGTGTTGCATGCTCGGAAACGCTGCCCATTGCGAACAGGCCGATCGTATCGGTGTCCCCCACATGTCCGTGGATGACCTCAAGAAGCTCAACAAGAACAAGAAGCTGGTCAAGAAGCTTGCCAAGAAGTACGATTTCTTCATGGCTTCCGATAACATGATTAAGCAGATCCCCCGTCTTTTGGGACCCGGTCTTACCAAGGCTGGTAAGTTCCCCACCCTTCTTGCCAGTGGAGATGATATGCAGGAGAAGATTGATGAGGTCAAGAGTACCATCAAGTTTCAGATGAAGAAGGTCATGTGCTTGAATGTTGCTGTTGGTAATGTTGAGATGGAGAAGCAGCAGATTATTGTCAACACCCAGTTGGCTGCTAACTTTTTGGCGTCTTTGCTTAAGAAGCAGTGGCAGAACATTGGTCAGATGTACATCAAGAGTACTATGGGACCTCCTATGCAGATTTTCTTCTAAGCTTGTTGTGGCAGTCTTTTGCGAGGTTGTGACGATGGACTTTTGAGTTGGGGCTTGATGTAATGACTGACTTTCTATTTAAAGCTAAGAATTCATCTTGTATAACAACTATTTTGACAATTTCATCATTTTGGCAAACTACATATTCCGTACTAATGGCATGGTTGAACTTGAGGAGGTAATGAGAACTAATACCTGATGTCCTCGTGATCATCCACAATCACAATGGTGTACATTTAAACAGTAGAATTAATATGAATTAGTATTCATCATAATCTCTCACATCGTAATATATGCAACACAGCTCGTACCATACCTACCATACCAAATTTAGTTGGACACACACACACACAAAATAGAGCATGACGAAATACCCAATTGAAATAAAACTTTTCATTCCATACCCATTGGTATTGAATGCATGACTTGAGTAATTATCATCCATATTATTCATGGTACATTGAAAAGAAGCCACTGCATTTGATATGGCTCTACATCCCCAGTGGCAGACTCAGGGGATACTTGGTATGACTCTACTTCCTCAGTCTCATAGGTGAATGCAAATGGACACAGATCGGTTCCATCGGTGCATGTATCGTCTCTATCTACCATACCGTGATCATTCTTTTGTACACCTGCCTCATCTCTATTTGCGTCCGACTGAGGTTCTAATATTTGCATCTCGGTCGAGTCACGGGATGCAGTAGATGTTGTGTTCCGGCCGTACTCTGATGTACCAACTTGATGTTTTTTGCGCCATGAAGAAAATGGCAATGACTTCTTGGAGAATTGAGACATATGAGTATCGCTCAATTGTTCAGCTCCTGCTTCGTCCTCACAATGCTCAAAATCAGAATGACAAACAGGACAATGATGATTCCCACGCTTCAATCGATGGAGCACACCCTCGTGTTTTATGAACTGCCTTCCACAGTGGTAGCATGCCTGTTGATGTTGTTCCTGCTTTTCTTTCTTGAAACCTCGATGGTGAAGAAATGATAGATGCATATTATTTGAATACTGTTTTGATACTGGAGATTGTGCTTTTATTTTGCAGAATAAGCTTGGTGTATTTTATGATAGAATGAGCTGCTGAGACCTGAAAACTTTGTTGCATTCTTCTTCAGGAGATGAGAATAATTGAGAATGTCCGATTCTAGTCAGGAGTGTGTGGACGGATGAGTGATCATCGAGGAGCGAGCGAGACCATTACCAGAAATGATTACCAGGGGCAGGAGCTCGGGTACGATGGCGAGTTTCATCAGCATGCAGTCGGTCGCAGTCAGATCTTTGGGGGTGGACGCGAACTCTAAATGAATTCAAGCTTCTTTCATTACTTGGCAAGATAGGTAGAAAAGCCACCATGATATTTATTTGTTCCCGGATATTAGAAATACATAGATAGCTCCCTACCACACAGAGCCAAGACCCAAGACCGATAGGAAGCTTGAACTGACATCCGGGACTGGGAATTTCGGGTTCGCGTTCTCATTGTTCTGTTCTTGCTGTTCCCTTCGGGTCTTCGGGTTATTCCGCCAACGACATCGAGTTGAATATCTTCATCTATCTTCATGCTTACTTTACTATTTGTTCATGTACGAAGTCGGCATTCGGCATGCATAAATCCAAATTCCATATCTTTACACTTCAAATCAATCAACGCCAATCGACAACAAAACAACAGCAACAATCAACAGCAATTAACAGCAGTCAACAACAATCAACAACGTCAAATATACACCAACACCAATAACCATGATCTCCGCCGCCCGCATTGTCACCAGTAGCATCGCGCGAACAAGCGTCGTGCCAAGAGCTGTCACCGCCCTTGGATCCACTAGATCAATGGCCATCTGCGATACGTTTGGAATAAAGGTCAGTGGAGCTCTATACCCTCTCGTACGGCTGGCGTTCGCGTAGGAGTCGCATGTGGTGCTCTCAATAATGCATGGGATATTTCGGGAGGACTTTTTCTACTACCGCTCCAGCCCGCTCATTATTTTACGGCATACCGTCTCATCAATTACTGTTCATTCATCATTATGCACCTCTCTTACTACCCCAGGAAAGGTCCGCGGAAGACAGATACGTTCGCGCTCGTGAGAGGGAACTTGCGGCAGCTAATGCAAAGGCCATGGCAGCTGACGCCAAAGCGAAAGAATTAGCGGCGAAGAGCCCAGAGCTTGTTGCCCAAAAGACTGCCGATATGAATGAAGTGGCTGGTCTTTTGGTCAAGACGGGGGATGTCGTGAGTGAGGCTGGTTTGGCCAATCTTGCTGACTGGAAGCACGGTAGCGCATAAACATAAAAGCGTGGTGGCAGATATTGGGGTGAATAGATGGTAATATCAGCTTTGGATGGGCTTGGTTGTGGTCTGGTCATAACATATATGAATTGTCCCTCTTGGTTAACAACCTGTGTTAGGCTAGGGATGAATTCACTCATCAATTGTATGGGGATGGTCAGCACCAATGAGTAATTCAGAAAATGCATAGATATCACACACTCCTTTTAATTTGCATGGACGCGATGAGGTATAAATCAATACAATGTAATAACTTAACACTTTGTTATGTCTAAACCAGCGAATTATCGGTGTCAAACTGTTCAACAATATCAAATGATACCCCTTCTTTACGCATGTTATCAAATACTCTGTTACAATCCCCAAATAAAGCTCCAGGTAGAGTGGTGCCACTATTGAATGATAAGCTGGCTTCACCAATCGTATCCTTTCCTGCATCCAAGATTGTCAAGGCCAGGGCGACAATTAAGTGGGGTGTTGCAACATAACCAGGTTCAGGGCCAGATACCTTCACACGGGCCACCTGACTATTATCCTTCGAGTGTTTTGCACCGTATGCAGTCACAAATGTAGTAAACCCACCATTGTCTAGTTCCTCCAGGTCCTTCGGAAGTGAAAACTCCACCAGAGAATGCCTCTGGACCTCACACTAACCGCATATCGCTTGTTGCCGCCACGGCCCCGCACTATCGCACAGCCATAGGCATGGTCGAGCGCTTGCAGATTTGCAACGCGACAGGATTGCTCCCGCATCGGCAAGGCGGAAATTGCCTGTTAGAAATAGAAAGGCAGCAGACTCTAGGTGAGGAGGGACTGCTTGGCGAGGACGGATATTTGATGGAAGTGAATCTGGAGGATCTGTCAACTAGCTCAGGAGAAAGACAGGAATACTGGCTATTGGCAATTTGAGCTGCATAGATGGCTTGTATACTGAGGTCACAAAACAACACACAACAGACAGTCGTAACACATTGAGAAGGGCGTATATATTAATACTCTCAATCTCCTGTTCCATGGAACAGGTTAAGGACTTTCAATGCACTTATTTCCTCGGATACTATATCCTTGAAGGAGACTAGTAGCACTCTCATACGGTTACGGCTGCGACGCTGTTTGGTTTAAAGACCCTCGACGTATGAAGACTCCTTTTTGGTTTGAACTTGTCTGGGTAGTATTTAATTCTTTACCTAATATCTTAAGTTGTATTGTATTGCAGATTCGCAACGTGACAGAATTGCTCGCACCGGCAAAGGCGGCAATCGCCCGGGCTGCATTAGATGTTGATGTTGGAGCTAGCGTATTTCAACTCATCTCCTCCTCTCTTCTGATGATGGCGTACAGCGGCGACTGTGGTGCATCTGTCGATAGCGGCGGCGGCCGCTTCGTCCATTTGCCACCTCTGTACGAACCGTCGTCACCATCCTCATCAACAACACCAAACGCACAGTATCCATTACTACAACACCTACCGGGTGATACTATCATATTGTTCATGGTATTATTCCAATACCAATCACCACCTGAATCAATCCACCTGAATCAATGAAACCACCACAGCCAACGAATCAGTGGACGGCGAATCATCAACGACCAAACCAACAGCCAACGAATCAACTTACTGCGAACCAACAACAATTAATCAAGAACAACCAAACCAACAACCAAACCAACAACAACCAAACCAACGAGTTTTGATCCTGAAGGCTTCAAAATGATCCTGGCTGTTCTAGAAGTTTCTAATGATCAAAACTATGTATGTACTAATTCCTACGTACATAAGGGTATCTGGCGCGGCTCGCGCGCAAAAACTTGTCCAAATATTAAGCTTCACTACAAACTTTGACCAAAGTTGTTGCACCTCCCCAACTCAATAATTACACCTGGCTACCAGCACCAGATATTTGTCTGAATCTCAGCTTTCCGCTGCACCAAAAATCGTCAAAATCGACCGGAAAACAAAAAACCTCCGGTACATTTCATAGCAAATGGACAGTAGAACAAACAACGGACAACGGCAATGTTCAATGTTCTCATGAACATGAACTAACAATAACAACTAACGCCGACTACCCCTACCACTACCAACCACCGCACCATTCGAAACTGGCAGACAATGCTTACTCCTTCCCTAAGCAACAACTCACTCTCCATTCTCGACGCACTGCAACATTGATCCAATAACCAAAACCACCTAAAAATAAAATATGGATCTCCAAGCCATTCTCGATGCCCCCTCCTCCGACGAAGACGATGACTATCTCCAACGGTACACTTCCACCTACACAAGTTCGAGTAATGCCATCAACAATGATGCCAGCGATAATGCATCAGCAGTCGATATAGCATTGGCCACCACCATTAGTAATCTGAGCAGTGTTGGCGATCATAATGGCAAGCAACAACATCCACAGCCACGGTCACATTCACAACATGCACAATTACGTGGAATGGAAAACTATGATCACGATCAAGAAGAGGAGGATGTTCTATCTGGTTTATCATCCGTGTCTCCTCCTCCTCTTGGCAGGTTACCTACTCGAAATAATGCACAAGGTGGTTTTAGTAGTACAATGAGATTTGATCATGGCGATGATAATGATGTAATGAATGGTGCCGACATCTTGCGAGATCTAGAAGATGAAGAGGAGGATATAGTGGGACACATTCTACGACAGCAACAGCAGCAATTGGGTGGAACCAATAACGACAATAGAGGCGGTCAACAGGGAACTTCTACAACTGCCAATTTGGAATTGGAAAAGATATTGAGGGAGGCAGATTATGCCGATGACGATAGTGAAGGTAGTAGTTATGGGTGTACTACTACTAAACTGTCCCCTGCGAGAATTAACAACACCAATCGAACGTCATCCTCCGCGGCAGCAGCAGCAGCACATGCCAACAATAGCAATTTATTACTACAATCCATTCTCAACGAAGACGATGACGACTCGAACAATGCCGATATTATAAGCGAAAGAAGTCTCACCAATAACTACAATTTATCATCGTCTCCCAGCTACCTAAAACATCAATACAACACCCTCGAATCACTATCGGGATTGAGTTTAATGAGTGGTAGCAACCGAAGTACTAGTACCTCCAGTGCTGCTGGGAATATACGATGTCTATCATCCTTGACACAACAGCCACAGCCACAACAGCAGTTGGCATCATCCAATACTCATTCCATGGAAGTGGATGCCATTTTGAACTCGGTACAAGATGACGACGATGATGATAGCGATGATCATTTGAACATTAGTAATTATATGCAAGCACCCCAAATGTCACGGAGGTATGATGACTATGATACCGATGAGAATGATGGACAGAGCAATGTGGGATTGAATTTCAACTTTTCATCCCTTGGTGCTAATGCTCTTGAGAATGTAAATGATGATAGTATATCCATGCAGTATCCCCTCACGAGGAACAAACTGGATGGTTTAGGTAGTCAGCAATATCAGGTGGAGAAGGAGATTTATATTCATGAACAACGACAACAGCAGCAGCAGCAATATTCTTTGAAAGATGTCACTGCCAACTTTCTTCATGACATGTACCACGATACATCCAATGCAATAACTACAAATGACAAAGCGTCTTCCAACATCATGGCAACTACCACCGATCAAAACCCAAGCAGTGATCGTGATCGTGATCTATCCACCCTCTGCCTGCAACATGCCGAAATGTACGAACAAACGCTACTCAAACCAAATAGCACCAAACAGCGTAGCCGCAGTGCCGTCTCACCATTGACAGTGAAACGACGCATGAGACCACGGGTGGAGCTCATGACAAAGTCACGAAAGAGTAGTCAATCGGTTTCAGCAGTTGATTCAAAAAATGTGAGTCAGCAGCAGCAGCCACGATTTGGTTTTTCGGGGATTATCCAGTCCAAGTCCATGATGAAGAGTTCTCAATTGTTAGTGGGGAATACGGACAACAAGCTTCCCACGGCACTGGCAGTCAATTCCAAATTCATCGCGGTCGGTAATCAAAATAGTCAAGTGTACGTGTTTGATTTGTTTGAACAATTGAAGATTGTGTTGAAAGAAGGCAGCAGCAGTGTTGGTGTTGGTATTGGTGTTGGTGCATCTACCAGGATGGGGAGCAATAGCAATCATACTGGCAGTAGCAATGTGGATGCTACCATCAATACTACCGGATCCATCACCTCCATTGATCTCTCACTCCATGGAGACTTTCTATTGGCGGGATACAATTCTGGACATGTTATATTGTGGGATGTATTGAAGGGAACCATCCTCAAACATATCGTGGATTTGCATTCCTCTTCCATTAGTTCGGCACGTCTCACTTCTAGCGGAAGCTATGGTGGATATGGAAGTGATAAGTATGAAAAGATTGGTGCCGTCACTGTCGATGCCAGTGGATTGGTGAACAAACTCGTCTTTACCAAGGGAAGGCTGTGGGCATCCTCGACGTATTCGGTGGAAACAGAGTGTTTGCTTGATGGTACTGCCGGTCAGATATTGGCCATGGATGCGTTGCCTCCGTTGGATGATACTTTGCAGGGAAAATCAAATTCGTTTTTGGATAAACGCAAAGTAGGAGGAGGTGGGGATACTATGGACCATCACCATCCATCCGTGCACAAAATAGTATTAATCGCTCTATCCTCCAGCCGAAGTTCATTCGCGGTATCAGTGGAGCCAAAAGTGAGCGTATTGCATCGATGGGCACGACCGAGTACGGAGCGGATCGATCCCAATATTGCGGAGGAAGATCGATTGACGCAGGTGGGATCGGTGGCCTCCTCAAACTATGGTGCACCATCCACCTATGCATCCTCGCATTTGTCAACATCGACCTATCAATCCAACTCTTCAACACCAGTGGAACAACCAAGAAAGTCCGCCTCTGACAATAAAAACGATCTTACTCCCGTGCCCTACCTACCCTGTTTATCATGGGGATGGGCACTAGTTTCCGGAGGTGGGCATTCCGTAACACCCATTCTGGCACGTGCATGGGGGTGCTGTCTTCAATTTCTACGCGCCAGTTTTCCTCCCGCACCCGAGGGCAGCGAGTTTAATAACGACGATGATGATGATGGCATTGTCCATTGGCCAGCATTCGGAACCCACGATGAATTCGACACATCATCACCCGTCGTAGCGTTGAACTGGCTGGGCAAACGGTCCTTGGTATACTTGACAATCACAAACGAATTCATCATTATTGATACTGTCATTATGACGATGCAGGAACGGTTGGATTTTTCGGGGATGCAATTGGTGTATGCGGAGTTTGCACTGAGCCGTCGTGGTACCACTGCAACAATACAGCAACAACAACAACTGCTAGATTCCAAGAACGGTAGTGGATGTACATCCACTATTATGAATAGCATTCGANTTCCAAGAACGGTAGTGGATTTACATCCACCTTTATGAATAGCATTCGAACCAGCGACAATCGTCTGTTAGTACTATGCCAAGAAGAGATCAAGGAAATTACAGTCTTAGGAATGAGACAGCAAATAGTGTCATTGGAAGATGGCGGACAATGGCTTGAGGCGCTGGCATTGGCATTGGATCATTATGAAAGTACCATTGTAAGCCAAGAAGATGCCAAACGATTTGCAAAAAAAAAAAAACACCAGTTGGAGCAGCAGCCCGATTCATCATTGTTGACAGAAGATGAAATTTGGATGGCAGAGTTGTTACTGCGCTATTTGATACTGGCTATTGACAATGCGCCGGAATCGTCTTCTCCTGCAACAATGGAATTTTCCTATTCGAACAATAAAGTGCATACTACGACTACCAATCGACTGAATCTTGCAGAGAGCCATTTTGAAATGTTATCCGGTGAGAGAATAGGGTCGTTCCTATTGAGTAAATATGTGTAACATTCTGATATTCCCACCTAATCACGATCGTTGCTCACTCATGTTGTGTCATTTCTTGCTGTTTTGTTATCATCACCGTCAATTGATACCCAATATATCTCAGGAGTTTGTCTGGAGTTTTGCATCGTTACAAGGCGGCTCGATTTATTATTCGGTCCAATCTTTCGCTGCTTCTACGAAGCACGATACATTAATGTGTTTTTGGATGTCATGGAAACATACATTCTGAATGATAGGCTAAAGTATATTGCTCCCGAGGCAATGGTACTGTTTGTGACACACTGCAAGGATAGTATGAAAGATTTATCCATGGTGGAGCGATGTCTCCTTCATATGGACTGCAATTTGATGGATTTTGATTCGATATTATCTCTATTAAAGAAGAATGCACTGTACACTGGGCTGTTTCACGTGTATTCGAACGGCTTATTGGACGATTATGTTTCGCCTTTGGAAATTCTATTCGAGGCAGTGTTTCATTCTGCAGATGATGCTGCAGAAGACGTGTATGCCGATAGGCGAAAAGATGGCCTTCCAAGTAATAAATTTGAGCAGTATGGATACAAAGCCATGTGAGCAATGATTGCATTAAGAGTGTGCAATCTGTCATTTCTCTTATTTCTTCTTTTTTCTCACATCTTGATTTTTATTGGCCAATCTCACCGGAAGACTTTATCTTCAATACTGCTTCAAGGGGAAAACATTTCCCAAGGGTAATGAAATTGTACCCGAGGATCGAATACATACTTTACGCCCAGAATTGTTTCATCTTCTCTTTCGAGAAATTTGCAGTTCACCCGAACAGCGGACAACACCGTGTTCGCAACCGCAAAGCAGAAATAATTCGTTTCGTGGCATTCGTGCCTTGTCCTACCCCTACCTGCGAGCACTCATCTTGGTAGACACCAAAGCATTCCTTGATAGCTTGGCTATAGTTCTCGACGATCCCGGGGCTAAATTCGAACACGCAGCAGCAAGTAGCCAATTGCATACATTGGGGTCCTGGGATGTAGAATATGAAACAGATCTCGTGTTGAGTAGCGAAACCGAGTCCCCGGAAGAGGCTGAAAATAACCTGGAATTGCTGCCGAACAGGCAGTATCTTGTAGATATTTTGTCATCGATTATTATGTCAGATAGTTTGGTGGAGTCGTATCATTGGTCAAGGAAAGAGATGTCGCTCTTATCAATCAAAGCAAAACATTTCTATATGGACTTTTTGGCTAAATACCTCAAGCTTCGAGTGGTCACGGCGCCAAAATATCTAACTGGTGAAGTGTTTATCCGGCTTTGCAACAAAAGAGGGGCATCCGAGGATGATGTCCTCTCGCTCCTTCATGCTCTCCCGCGATCGTCCTATGAGTTAGATGAAGTTTTGTACACTCTTGAGAGGGTTGAAATGACACGAGGAGCGTTGTTTCTACACAAAGTGGGGGTGACAATGAGCAGAGACCGAGAAGGAATATCAGATAAATGTCAGCATCACTTCAACCGTTCGGTTGACTGCTACTTGAAAGATGAAGATGAAGATTTCAAGAAAGGAGTATTTGCCTACGCCAGGAAGGAATGTTCTGGTGGCAATGCATCTATGTTGAGAAATGTCGTCCTCCAAAGACTGCCGGAGCTGGTCAATTTGGATGCCGTGATGACCGCTCATGTTGTTGGGGAAATATTTGTAGAACAGATTGACATGATCTTGTCATCACTTGAAAGCATTGAGTCAGGGAGAGTTGAGTACAGTTTCCTCCGTGCAATCGTATCTGGAGATTTGGGGAAAGTAGACACAGTTGTTGCCCAAGAACTATCTGCCAATTTGACTGTGAAACACCACCATTCGTATTTGCTGCTCATGACCAAATTTCAGCCTGATGATGTCTACCAATATCTGTCAACCAATCGAAACTATCGGTTGAACGACGCATTGAAGCTTTGCCAAGAGCGTAAAATCACTGATGCTAGTGCTTACCTACTTGAACGGATGGGAGACGTTTCAGGTGCTCTAAAATTGATGCTCGAGAGGCTTGACACACAAATGTTAACGCTCAAGAGCATACTTCAATATAGCAGTCTGCCAAATATCTCTAGCGTGCACCATAATGAAAAGGCAGAGAAAGAAATGAGCCGCATCAAACAAATTCTATCAGCGGTGTTGGATCTCTGTGAACGCAACAAGAATGACCACTTGACATTGGACAACGAACGGGGGCCCTTGCTCTGGTTTCATGTGCTAGATCGATTAGTTAATGCCAAGAGTCTGCTCCTTTCCAAAGGTTCTTCAGAACGTACCTCTTTGGAAATATCAACTGTGCTGAGTGAACTGTTGCTAATGACTATGCAACGAATGATATCAAATGTCTCTCTCTACGAGCTGATGCACAAGATTACAAAAGATCACGCTGGGAGCGATCTTGGAGAATTTCGGGAGATGCTCGTCAGCATTTTGTCCACCTATAGTTCTGAGCTCGATGTGTGTTCCAGCGCTGTCGATGTTATGTACTATGATATTCGTCATATGTCTTATGAAAAGAAGAGGCTCAAGGTGCAGGGAAGCTTTGTTCTAGAGTGCCCCAGGCATATATCCTCAAAGTCATTTCTCGACGTCGGCCCCGCTGGAAACTGCGAAGTTACAAGTCACCTTTATGTGCATAGGAACAACAAAACCTCACCTACCAACAAAGAAACTTCTGCCCAAAATGCTGTATCCTTCTTGCAACACAGACGAAGAAGCACACGACACCCTGGTCGTCGAAATAGACGAGGAGGCAAAAATATTAACTTGATGACTGCGTCGGAGTGTCAACTACCAACAGGTGGTGGTGGAGTGCGTGAAACATATATCAAAAGTAGCCTCTCTGAAGCGCAGCATTTAGGAGGATTGTTTTGAGACGATAAATACCTCTCTTCACGAAAGAGAAAACTATGAAAGTAAAGGTCGTTGTCAAATGATGTGTTAAAATAAATGCTTGATACTAATTTGCGGTGGACCCACTTTGAAAACAAAAATAAACCTAATGTTAATAAAGCAAGTGACAGATTATTGTATTAATTTACACCAAACAATATGTTTGTACTTATGTGCAGAGATAGAATCAGATTTTTGGCTTATTTTCTTGGTGTACCCTTTTTTTTTTTTTTTTGCTTGCCTAGAGCAACGCATTGGGCAATCTAGACTCGTAAGCGGTCGAATTTCTTCAACATACTACTGGATTCCGATGCAAGCTTTTGTTTTTTGTTGCTATAAAACTCCGTGCGAGATTCCTCTGAATTGTCACTGGAGCCATCACCACTCGGGATATTTCGCCTGTCAGATCTCCTTGGCTGACTTTTGCTCCTGCTACGGAAGTAGGAGGTGCCGATGGTCGGGCCATCCGGAACGGCCCCTTGAAGACGATGTCGTCCTGCGTTTCTTCTTGTCTCCTTGCGCGGAATCGTTGGAGGTGACGCTCGGTCAACCAATTTGACTTTCAGGTGCATCGTAGGACCTCTGTCTGGTGTAGTGGGGGGTGTGGGAACTAGGTGTAGACAATCGGGAGAACGAGTTGAAGACCTTGGTGACATCTTGACTTTACGGCTAGCTGTGCGGACACCACGACCACTGTTCGTCTTCGCATGAATATCCGTCCCGACCATCATTCCCTTTGGCGAACCTTTTCGGGGCTCCAACTTGGCAGGATAGCCATGCACCCTCGATATCTTGTTTAGCTTGCGTTTATTCTGCACCGCGTGCTCGCCGCAGAGAAAGCAGGTCTTGCAGACGATCACGTACTTGCAATCAGAATGCTTAGGCTTGGATGACTTCTCCGGAGTTTGTTTGGGCCTGCACATCAGGATGGCAGGGTGTTTTAGGCAATGCCCGCTAATATCAAACTTGGCGCCATCGTAGGCGGGGGCAAGAGGGTCAGATGACGGATTGGAGCTGGGGTGGCGGCAGCCATGGTTATCTGGGGCAGATCGCATTAGTTTAGATTAGTTTCTGATTCGTTTCGGGAATTTTATGACTGGATCGGATGGAGTCGGTCTGACTGATGATTGAGATGTGGGCATGTCCATATTTGACACTCTACATAAAGAACACAAGAAACCACTGGAAACGATGACAAACCCTGAAGTGTGTCATCCAGGCTGCTTCCAGGTACATAGATAGAAACCATGATAGGTAGGACAGGGTATGTAGGACAACCGGTTTTTTCAAGTTGTACACAGAGAGTTCTTCAACGAGATTTTTTTGTAAGATGGAAGATAAGCCCTTGGACAACTGCCCTTCATTCTTGATCCATCGGGGGGGCTCTCGGGCTGAACATTTTTCACCTTCTTTATTTTCTTGTCGGAGAAGTTTCGGGAACAAGTCTAAATCTGTCTAAATTAGGGTGTTGTCGTCCGTCGCGGTGTTGTAAAGATATCTACATACATGGGATCTCAATATTGGATGGAGGACCGTTACCCACAGTACCTTACCTACCTACTTTAGGTAGGTAGATAACCAATAATACGGAATAATATCAATACATTTGATAATGGATGATTCAAGATCCTTATCCAAAGCTTTCTGTTTCAGTTTCAGTGATTGTGGTATGCACCATGCAAAGGGTCAATCCACGGTAGGAGAAAGAGACATGATGCCAACTCCACTGCGCTGCTCTACTGGGTACAATACCACTAAGTTTTATCTACGCAATGCAAGTATACTAGATATAATACTCAACCATTAAATAATGAGATGACACGATAAGGGCATTCGTTACATTTAGCCGAGGCACAATGGGGTGTGTACCCTCCAGTGCATAGACATATCAAAACAATAGGATGTAATAAAGAGGGCGTATAATTAAATATTTCTCTTATTTAGCTTTGCAAGTATCTCCATTTGTTTTTCTGTTAGAGTTTCCTCTTTTTTGAGCAATTGGTTTTTGGCATGGATTGAAAGTCACTGGAACATCGATTTCTTTTTCTACCAGGTACATTATCCCTGCTGGAATATGATGGAATTGTCTTTTCGCGACATCTCATTTGAGGATGTTTAGTACAGGATTTACCAGTTCAACAGATGATCGAATCTATTTTGGGTTGTACTATTCTTTGCTGGAGACGTGTATAGATGTCATCAGCTCTCTTTTCTTTCTCTCTTCCTTGGTTCTCGTTTTGCTACTTGCTTCTCTGTCTAATCATTGTTGTTTCTCTAGTAGGCTCTCCCTCTTCTCGTGTTCGCTCTTCTCCTTCTCTCTTGTCTTATATTCTACTTGCATTTTCTGCCCCATAATTTTACGATCGCTCCAGTGAAAAGTGAATTATCTAGCTTTAACGAAAACTACTAGGTAACCCCCCCCCCCCCGCCATGGCCAACACCAACATCGACTTACTACGCTAGCATCTTGGCGGCTTTATTACAATTGGAAGCGGTGATACTTCCATATCAAATTAAATTCTTCTCAGCATGAGCAAGCCTACGACCGAATGGAGAGCACAGTCGGCGCACCACGCACCAACTCGATCTTCAGCACGAAAGCAAGAAACCACCCATTGCCCCCATTTCCCGACCCATCTTAGATCGGATTCAGAAGAAAACGACCACCATGTGCAGCAACCCCCTTCAGATTGTAGGATGAGACATTCTCCCCATGATTTCCCAGGGCAAGCAGGCCGAGGAGGACGGAGGACAATGAGGAAGATGAGGTGACGGCGGCAAATAATATGGAGCACATCGGTAAAACCACCCTTGCCGTGACCGCAATAAACATGGCAATCAGCCTTACTATCAAAGGACACCCCCGCAATCCTATAGGCGATCTGAATATGAGCCCCTTCACAGCAAAACACCATCAACTATGACATGATCCCACAAATTGAATCACTTGAGGGGAGCATAGTGTTGGCAATTAAAATCCTGACCTGCCATAATTCTAGAAAGGGCATATCAATAGATGGCGCATATGGAGACCTTTTTGATGCAGATTCTCATGCAGAAGATGATTGGGGAAGTGCTTGGATAGCGCATATGCCGTCCGAAAGAGGAATGTGAGATGTTTCTCTCTCCCATGGACCAGAGGGTTAAGAAACTTGGGTGATACCTATCGCAAATCTAGCAAAAATGATCAATGCCCTAGTTGATATGAAGCAGACACCAACTATCATGTTAACTGACAGTTGGATGCGATCTTGAGTTACAAAAGGATCTTTTCGAACCATCTGATTTGCAACAATGGACCGAGGGAGTGAGGGATAGGACATTATGCCTGAGTATTTTAAGGCAAATTTTAATCCCCCATTTCTCTGGGGAGGATGTGACAACCCTTTTCACCATGCTGAACGCTGAGACTGATGAAACCCTCCACAGGATTATTACCATGCAAGAAGGTATTGATTCATATATCCGAAACTGGGGCATGACTATCTACCTCCTACTGACAGTATGGTCGGCTGTTTCTGCAACTTAGCCAATACACATGTGTCACTTCATGTTCATGCAGACCTGATGCAGACCTCTTCTTATGTCAAGAATAGGCTGTTGCTTTCTGTCTTCAGAAGGAATACGGAAAGCGGGATTCACAGGCTGAATCTCAAGGACATGTGGGATTCCATAGTGTTCTATAGAACATATCATGTTCTACAGACATGATGCAGGTATTAGGATAGCTGTTCGATTTATTTACGGCTTATCCTTTATGTCACACAATGCGCAAAGGGTCGTCCTCTAGAACTAAAACAAGCCGAAATAAAATTACTTAACACATGAAAATCTGAAAGTTAGCCTGTTAGTACTGGGATCTATGGAGGAACTAGGAAGATGCTCCAGGACCATCCCCCTTCCGAGCCATGGCAGCACGAGGCAACTAGTAGAGTTCAATATCATCCAGATCCACCGAGACATTGCCTTCCCTTTCTGCATCGAAAATATTCACAACTTAATTGGCAAAAAACGGCTGGCCGATACTGCTGTTTCAATATTTGGACAAATTTATGCCGCTCCAAAAAAATATTACTTGCAATCCAGTGTGTCATGCTCCAAGAAATTCTTGGCACCTTCTGTTTACTAATAGCGATCAGAAGAGGCGTGAATATCATAATTATCCACGAGGGAGATATATCCACTTATATCTACTCTGTGAGAGGTAAGTGATTAAACACATTGGGGCCATATAGGTATTAATCATGGAGGTTCCAGAATTAGAAATGCTTCATTGGGTAGTATTTTGAATGCTCTAAAGGACAGCCCTCCCCTCCGGGGGACAGCTGTCCTCAGAGTAATCCTCTTGAGCCATGAGACGCTCTGTCGTCTCCTACCCTGTTTACAGTGCAGACAGGGATGAAAATAATAGGGACACCAAGGGACCGCCTACTGTAGCGGGGAATACTATAGAGGGGCAAAAGTGAAGATGGAGTGAGGTTTTCAACAACAACAACAACAACAA
>JAZGVS010000166.1:0-19203 GCA_037356235.1 Bacterosira constricta
TTCTAGAATCTGGTCGCGTTTCCTAAGATAAAGACGGTAGATAGGATACGACTGGGATGCGAACACTAAAACTCTGCTTTTCGACTTTCGGAATGGTTTCGACCCATTTCGAACATCAAACCCGATGTTCCCGTATGTTCTTGACAGCTCCTGGTGCATGACTCATCACAGGTATATCGTATTGTACACATTGTATCATAGTACATGGTACCATAGGATACTGATGATCTACGATACTCTACGATACAAACCTACGATACCACCTGGTACCCATCTTCGGCGATTCCAGCTAGGCTCATCTTTTAAATTTTCTTGAAAAGTAGTGCGCGAAAATTCGGCAAAATTTAAGCACAGTCGTCATAGTTCCCCTGCATATGCACCACGGTCAGGCAAAAAATGTTGTCATCATTCCCTCCACCTATTGTACCAGTCCCGCACCAGTCTACGATACCAAGCAACAAGCAAGCACAGCGAACCCCGTCAGTCCATGGTGATTCCTTGAACGCATAATTTTTTTCATCGGCATTTGATCGATTGCAATCGTTCTCGCAGAAGAAGGTGAGATCAGCAGTTTTTGTCTCTCCAATCGTGGTCAATCCGGGCCCCGGATGCTGATGTATGCCGATGTAGGACACACAGGACGATCTCTGTGCGGCCCTCAAGGGCAAGATCTATGACTATGATGTCTCTGCATATGTTGTCTCTGCAGGTATCATTTTCGCTCACACGCCTTTCTTGTTCGACTTGCGATCAATCTTAGGAGCGGCGTATCACGCACACCTACAAGGCAAAGTAGTAGCAGAGTGCTATCACCGCTATTCAATTTAAAACCATGGCCGACGAAGAAGCTCCCGCCGTCGAGTCAGGCAACGCCAACAAGGCTACCAACGACCCTGAAGATGAAGGCTTCTCCACCTTTCTCGAGTATCTCGAGTCTCCTGGAAACAATGTACCCGGCGCAGCGATATTGGGGAAGGATATTGTCGAGGGAGGCGCCAAGCTAGTTGGCCACTTTCTTCAACCCGAAGAAGAAGAAGAAAACGACAAGGACAAGGTGGCAGCAAATAGCGCCACCCCCAAGAAGCCATCATCATCACCCGCCAAGTATAGCCCATCACCCGACACATCCAAATCCTACAATGATCTCATCAAGGAAAAACAAGAGGCGAAAAAATCAACCTCGCAAAAGAAGAAAAAGTCGGACATTCCTCCAGCAACCACTGCCGAACTATTATCCTTCCTCCCCACCACTCAAGATAAAACGCTCCTCGTCCTCGGAGTCGTCTTTGGCATTCTCAATGGATTAGTCTACCCCGCATTAGCCTATGTATTCTCCAATTCCTTTGCCGATTTGGGAAAGGCCTCGGAAGGTTTGGAAGAAGTGAGGAAGATTGCCTTTACTTTTGTAGGAGTGGGTGTCTACGCCTTTACCATGGCGACACTTCAGAATTTCCTATTTGCAATTGTGAGCCATCGTGCTGCGGACAATTTCAAAAAGAGGTGGTTTTCCGCGCTGTTGCGACAGGATGCGGCATTTCACGATGTGCACTCCGTGTCTGGAATGGCCACGGCGCTTTCTTCGGCGAGTGCCAAGATGAAGAGGGGGCTTGGTCTCAAGTTGGGCGAGGGGGTGCAGTTTGGTACTACCTTTTTGGGAGGGCTTGTGTATTCGTTTTATGCTAGCTGGAGGGTGGCGTTGGTGATTTTGGCGTTGTTGCCGTTGGTCAGCTTTGCGGCATTCATGTTGATGCAGTTGAATCAGAATCAGACTAGTAATGCCCAAAAGGTGAGCTTTTGATGTAGGAGGGGGGTTGGTGTGCTTTTTGTTGTTTCCGAATATGTATTGATTCATTTGTACTTTCCATCATGACATGAATTGTACTAGGCATACACCAACGCTGGCTCCACTGCCTACAGTGCCATCTCCTCCATCCGTACTGTCCTCTCCCTCAATGCCGTTCCTGAAATGATCCGTCAGTACTCCTCCGCCACCCTTGAGGCCTACCTCAATGGTGTTTCGCCCATCCTCAAACTCGGTCTTGTGAATGGTAGTATGCTTGGTTCCTTCATCCTACTGTATGCCGTGCTAACCTTGTATGGAAGTTACTTGATGTATACCGACGTGATTGAAAATCGATGTGATCCAAGTGGAGCAGTAGAGGTCATGCCCACCTGTACCAGTTCTGGACCAGCCGTATTCGGTGCCATGCTCGGAGTGGCATTTGCCGCCCAAGGAATGAGTCAGCTTGCCAACAGTATCGAGGCCATGAGTTCCGCAAGAGCGGCGTGCGCACAGGCCATGGTGGCGATTGGTCGAACACTTGGTACCGAGGAGACGACTGTTACGAAAAAGGTTGGGACGAAGAAGGAGGGAGACGAAGAGGTGGATTTGGAGGAGACGTATACTCTTCCAAAGTATGCGATTGATTCATCGAGTCGTCATGGAATGAGGCCGGATAATACCCAGGGGGAGGTTGTGTTCCAGAATGTCAAGTTTGCGTACCCGACTCGTCCGGAAAATTTGATCTTTGACGGATTGAATCTAAAGATTGAGAGCGGTAAGACAGTTGCGCTCGTTGGGCCCAGTGGGGGTGGAAAGTCCACGACCATTGGCCTCATTGAACGGTTCTACGATCCGTTGGGGGGATGTATCAAGTTGGACGGAGTGGATTTGAAGGATTTGAATGTGAACCACCTCCGATCGCAGGTGGGTTATGTAGGACAGGAGCCTGCATTGTTTGCCACATCGATAGCGAACAATATCCGATATGGCAAACCAGATGCAACGATGAAAGAAATCGAAGAGGCGGCCATGCGCGCCAATGCTCATGATTTTGTGCAATCGTTTCCGGAGGGGTATGATACACAGGTAGGTGATAGAGGGACACAGCTTTCAGGGGGACAGAAGCAGAGGATTGCGATTGCGCGAGTGTTGGTTGGCAATCCAAAGCTATTACTGTTGGATGAGGCAACGTCGGCGTTGGATTCGGAGTCCGAATTAGTGGTGCAGGACGCCCTCGATCAGCTGTTGGCAAGGGAGAAGCGAACCACTATCATAATCGCGCATCGTCTAACGACCATCCGAAATGCAGATGTTATTGTAGTCATTGCTGGGGGAAAAGTGGTCGAGATGGGAACTCACGATTCACTCATGGCAAGCGAGGATGGTGGCCATTACCGTAAGTTGGTTCAAAAGCAGGAGCATTCATTGGAAAGTGGTGGCGCCATTGAAGCATCTAGGACTGGAAGTGAAGGAAACTTGGCATCCATGACAGGCAGCACAGGTGACTTGATGGCAATGACAAAGTCGTTCAAGGAACATCAAACTCAGTTGAAGTTTAATGGCGTTCGATTTGCCTATCCCACACGCCCCAACAAGCCTATCCTGTCAAAATTCAATCTCTCTGTCATGCAGGGCGAGGTAAGAGCACAGTTTATCTCTCATGTTGTTTTCGTGGCTTTCCTTCCTCCACACCTTTACCTCAATCTAAAAATATGTCGTGCAACACCCCTGGTTTCATCATCATTTTCTTGCTGAACCTGTAGACTTTGGCTCTTGTTGGACCAAGTGGTGGGGGAAAGAGTACAACCATTGGTTTAATTGAGCGTTTCTACGATCCAGATGAGGGTTCTCTTGAATTCGAAGGTGTTGATATGAAGGAATTGAACATTCAATGGCTCAGAGATCAGATGGGAATCGTAAGTCAAGAGCCATCACTCTTTCCTGGTAAGTCCCCACAGATTTGAAGGTATCCATCATAATCTCTGCCTTGTTTTCTGAACCTGCAATCTTTTTCTAACTTTTCTCAGGTACCATTGCCAAAAATATTTCCTATGGGGCCCCCGATGCAACGAGGGCCCAAATTGAGGCTGCAGCCATCGCTGCTAATGCACATGATTTTATCATGAGTTTTCCTCGGGGTGAGTAAAAAAATGAGATGCGACTACCTGCACTGTATAAAGTTCTGAGATGTGCACTTTTATGCAGCTGTTCTGATACTTTACGATCGTGTATTCTGATACAAATAGGTTACGAGACGGATGTTGGAGAAGGAGGCGGACAGATATCTGGTGGACAGAAGCAAAGGATTGCCATTGCCCGTGCACTTGTGAAGAATCCAAAAGTGCTTCTCCTCGATGAAGGTAAGCTGTAGAATGTTCAACACTGGCCCGCTTGAGTTTGACTTGAGGTCATTGATTCTTACAACCTGTGTATCTTTTGTGCAAATTCTTTAGCTACATCTGCACTTGACTCAGAAAGTGAGCGCGTCGTACAATTAGCACTGGATAAACTCATGGAGAGCCATGATCGCACAACTATTGTAATTGCACATCGTCTGTCAACCATTCGCACGGCAGACCGTATCGCATTTATTGCCGGAGGAAAGCTGAGGGAGATTGGATCTCATGACGGTAAGTGGTGAAAGCCTGGCAGTTCTGGTCATTAAGAGCACTAAGATTCTCATGATATTCCCACCTGTTTTTCTTCATTCAACCCGCAGAACTCATGGAAAAGCCCAATGGACGTTACAAACGCCTAGTTGAGTCCCAGCGCAGGCACAATACAGTGAGTGTCGCAGACATTAAAAAGGATAACCTCCACACCCAAGAAGATGGTGACGAGAATGTAGATTATGAAAAGGAGGAGGAAGAGCTGGCTTCCAAGGCATTCAACAAGAAAGACGCAAGGAATTATGCTGGTAAGTTGATTACACCTTTCTTATATCATTTCATCAATACCCTATAACTCTAACCCCCTACTCATCATTTGTCTCCATTCAAATAATTCAACAGCTCCCGAGCTTAAATTTTTCATCACTGGTTCCATTGGTTGCGCGATTTCCGGTGTAGTCTTCCCAGCCTGGGGAATCGTCTTTGCCGAAATGATTGGGCTGTTGTTTTTCCCCGCATTTCCATGTGAGGAATCAGAACCTATTTATGGCTTCGCCACTTGTCAGGATTACTACAATTCAGTGGCAGATGAGATGAAACAGATGAGCTATGAAATATCGGCATATTGGTGTGCCATCATTCTTGCCTGTTTAGTGGGTAATGTGCTTGCGTTCCATGGATTTGGCTACGCGACAGAGCGCATCAATCGTAGGATTCGTGACGATACATTTTCGAGTCTCATGAGACAAGAGGTGGCCTTTTTCGATAAAAGAAGTGTTGGTAGCATTACAAGTCAGCTGCAAGATGATGTTGCTTTTGTCTTTGCCTTTTCTGGCGAGCCAGTTAGGACTTTGGTCCTCAACCTATCTTCGGTGGTCACTGGTTTGACGATATCCATGATATGTAAGTGGACATCATTCGATTTTGCGAAAAAAGACTTTTATCATGATTAATTCGGAAAATGTACACTTAAATATTTGAGTTTCTTTCTATTTCATCAGACATGTGGCCATTTGCATTGCTATCAATTGGGGTGATTCCATTCATGGGTGAGTTGTAGCTCAATTTAAGGCATCACTTTTTTACTACTTCTGTATAACCAACTCATTTTCCTTGTCCTTACTGAAAAATCGCCAGGTTTTGCCACTGCATTAGAGATGAAAAGATTCCTTGGAGAAGATGAAGGCGGCGAGGAGGTGGAAGATGGATGCGATAGCCCTGGTGGAATTATTGTGGAGACTCTGCTAAATATACGCACGGTTTCAGCATTAACCATGGAAGAGCAGAGGTTCAAAGATTACGAGAAGGCACTGGAAAGGAGTGAAGGAAATTTGGTTCCCGATGCGGCAATCTCGGGTGTGTTGAGTGGCTTATCCATTGCTATCCAACAGGTGAGTTGATTACTTTTTGTGTTTACTTTTTCACTTGATACTTCACTTGTTCTCACCCTCTAATGTTTGTTTCATTGATACTATAGTGGGTGAACGCCTTGCAATTTTGGTGGGGAGGATGGCTCATTTTCAATTATCCAGACAAATTTGCATTCCAGGATTTCTTGATCTCCATGTTTGCACTGCTCTTTTCTCTGTTTGGGGTGAGTACATAACTTGAGATTTTCTATTTTGCTTCACCCTTCATTATATCGCTGACGTTCTTCATGCTTATTTTGCATTGCCGCAATAGCTTGGTGCCGCCGCACAAGGTGCAACGGATAAAACCAAAGCCGAAGCAGCAGCAGGTAGACTTTTCTACCTGATTAATCGCAAGAGCGCAATTGACCCCCTGAGCACCTCTGGAAAAAAGTTGAGCTGATCAAATAGTGTTACATTTTGATAATATTGCAAGCTGGGACTGTGAGTCTCTGGGAGCGATTATTGATCCTTCCTCATCAGATATTTGAATTTGTGTATAATTGTCTAGAAACCTATATTTGTTACAGTTTGTTATTGAATCAGTTAGCCTTTCATACCATAATGTGCATTAGCAGGCAAGTGATATCGTAGGTTGAGTGTATATGCGTAGCTTGAGTAAAAAGGGCTGCATAAATCATACTAGATACCTAACATTTTATACAGAACAATCCAACCGATTGTTTTTATTCTGACAATGCAGCGTCTCTGACAATGATCTAAACAATTCTTGGTATTCTTTGCCAATGGTGAAATTGCTCTCCCAGGCAAAGCGATATCGTAGGTTTAGTTCTAAGGTGTAGCTTGAATAGAAAGGGCATCTCAAGATTAGTAGAGTGTTCATATTGTAGATTCAAATAATGTTGCCTCATGTTTCGCAGCGCCGTCAACAGATTTCATTTATCCAGATAACCATGATCTGAATGGTTGTTTGCGTTCTTTGCCACAGCCAAATCGGCTTTTTCAAAAATACCTGCCAAATGATCTACCTTAGAAGTGCCCAGACCACAGCAATTTCCCCTCTCTTTCTCTACACGCTTTGCTATGAAAAATTGTTATCACACATGGGTCCACCAAAAAGAACATTCAGCATCATCTGGGGAGAACACTGCCACTTCTTGCCACTGTCTTCTTCACATCCCAATACATCATCATCAATGGTCTTTTTGTGAAAGCAAGTAATAAGAACAAAGCAAAATTGAGTTTGGGAGAACAAAAACAAATAATAATACAATTATTCCCCAACACAATAACGACTATAAATACAATACATGCCTCATCAACTCACCCGTACAATGTCCCATAATAAATAGGCATATTCAAAATCTGCAGAGGCAAATGCAACCTCTCAAATGCCGAAATAACAAACAGAAAAACAAACGAAATGACCACAGCAAGGAATGGATAGATGGGTAAAAGTCGACAGAACGATTGCAATAGCTGACGAAAGAAGTATCGATTGCTCCACGGTGCAGGACTGGATGATTTGCTACTATTGATCTTGTATTTCTGTCGACAATCCCAATACAATGCCAGGAGGAAGGTGGATATTGCCACAAGGATTCGAGGTACACGAAAGAGTGTTTCGACCTTGGTGTGTATCCAATTGGCGAGTGCTGCACCAGTGTCATGGAAATGCACGAAGAAATTTATAGCTACTACTATTATGAATGTGTATCGTTGAGGTCGGGAGTGCTGGGATGATAGGAATGTTGTGGATAGATTCCAATAATGGTGGAGGACTGAGCATGAGAAGTGTTTTGTATCATGGCGAGAATTATTTTTTGAGGTGGTGCTGCTGCTGGATGATTGTTCATTATTGTTGAGGAGATATTCCGTGGCCAGGAAGGTGAGGAAGACTGAGTTTACTGCCTCCAGCAACATGCTGATGCGCTAGTTGACGAATGGGTGGCTATTTTAATGACGGTGGTTTTGTTTCTTTGCTGTGCACCGACCCCATCGTCGCTCATGTTCTTATTGAGAGGTATTGAGTATTGAGGGGATTTTTAAGCTAGTTGTTGTGTTTAGCGTCCGTAGGAATCAATACATATTTTGAACGGAATCAACATTCGCTCAGAGGATTCGCTGCTGCGCGCTCGAAGCTCGAAGGTCTGCTCGAAGCATCACAAAGACAAAGGGAAGCTCAACCCTCAAACACAGCTCAACGTTCAACACCAACACCTCTCAATCAACATCACGCTACACTCCAAAAGACGAAAGACACCTACCACCAAACAAACAAAAAGGCAATTGGCATCGGGACAGTGATGGGCGCCCAGTAAGTCTCAGTAAGACTAATGTCCGTATCTATCTCTGTCGCAAGCACAAAGTTCATAACTTCTCGTAACAATAGTGATTGATATCACCAACAACAACAAAAAATGGTCAAACCAAAACCAAAACACGCAGTGGGCACCACCGTGTCCAAAATATTCTACTCCGAAGACGACCATCAAGCGCGTCCCTTCTCCGGCAAGGTCATTCGTTATGATTCCAAGGAGGAACTATATTTGATCCGGTATGAGGATGGGGATGAGGAGGAGATTGGCGAGGAAGATCTGGGTATGATTGTTGATACTATAGTTAGCAGTGGCAGTAGCAAGAATCAGGACAAACATATAAAGGCCAAGCACAAGCTGAAGTATGCAGTAGGCACCGCTGTTTCCAAGGTATTCTACTCGGCAGATGATGGAGAAGATCGTCTCTTTTTTGGAGAGGTGTCATCCTATGATAATGATGAAAAACTGTATTCAGTAAGGTACGAAGATGGGGACGAGGAGGAGATCTATGAGGAGGAGTTGAGTACAATTGTTGATATGGGTGGCAGTGGCAAGAAAAACAGTAATGTTAGTGATAAGAAAGTCAAGAGAAAGGGCGATGCTTCCAAAAAGGCAGCCACGAAGAAGCCACGTACTTCAAATCAGTCTGGGAAACAGGAAAGTAGCGGGGACGCGTGTACGAAAAATGCACAAGAAACAATTCCATCGACAGGCAGAACTTCTCGACGATGCACGAAAAAGAAGGTTGATTATTATGCAGAGAGTGACTCAGAATTTGATGAGGAGGAGAGTGAGGAGGATGTGCCAAAGAAAAAGAAGCATGTCAATGTCGCACATGGCAAGAGAAGGAAGAAGAAGGAGGAGAAGAAGAAGCAGACATCAATGGACAATGATGATTTCATGCCAACCTCTGAGCAAGAGGATGAGTCATTTGCAGCCGATTCGGAATCTGAAATGGAAGTGGCCGATGAAGCACAGTACGCCCCCAAGAAGGGAAAGAAGGGGGGCAAAAAGTCTCCCGCCACAAAAAAGAAGCAAACCACCGCTGCATCCGGCGAGGGAGGAGGAGCAAAACAAAAAATGTCAGACATGTTCAAACCCACAAACAATCCAATCTTTTGGAATAAGAAAATGTCCTCTGCAGAGATGCAACAGAAACTTGGATTTTTGGATCCATGTGGGATGGAGGCTACGGATGATATTATTGACAGGCTTGTTGGTGAGCAATTGGATAAGATTGGCAATTTGCTAAAAAAGGCATTGGCTAGTACTGAAGATGATGTTCCGATGCTGGACAATATCAATATGGAAATGAATAAGGGAAAGGAAGTTCACAATTTGGGAAGTCGTTCAAATCCACTTGTCCTTGGTACGGCCTGCTCTGGCACTGATGCCCCGGCGTTAGCATTGATGCTAGTTCAAGAACAACTCGAAAAGCGTGGAATGGGCAATTTATTCAACCACGATCATGTCTTTTCCTGTGAGAACGAGCCCTTCAAGCAATCATATCTTGAAAGAAATTTTGACTCAATATTGTATCCTGACATTGCCAAACTGTGCGATGACCCACCCCGTGATGTGTATGGGCAAGAGAAGAAAGTACCGGAGTTTAACATGTTCGTTGCTGGTACTTCGTGTAAGAATTTTAGTATGTTGATGGCCAACAAGAGACTTGATATTGAGGACAGGGGCTGCTCGGGGGAGACATTTTTGGCAGCGACTGAGTTGCTTTTCAAATCTAAGCCACGATATGCAATTTTTGAGAATGTGACGGGCGCTCCTTGGGCAAAGGTAAGACTTCCATGGTATTGCAAGAGTTGCATTTTGGACCACCAGTTTTCTAATTTGTATATTTATGGTACAAACACAAAGATGAGTGAATACATTACAGGTCGAATCAATCTATCGGAATGTGCGACGGGTAAAAAGATCAGCTCACTGGCATCCAAGGGCAAAGATGGCGATTTGGAATTTGTGCTGAAAGGCGACAAAATTCAGGTGGACAGGGTTCCTTCCAACTATGGCGTACGGTGTGGAGCAGTTGTGGAAGGATTTTCCAAATTTGGAAGCACTACCGTGCATAAAGTATCATGGCCGAGCAAGTCTAAAAAGCGATGCACTCTTGCCGAGCTCGCAAAATTGAACGGAATTGACCGAGAAAAGGATACTTTGATATTAGAGAATGATGAGGTGCTATATTGCACACATTGGATAAAGAAGGTGGATACGAAAAATTATGGGCTTCCTCAGACCCGCGAACGCACATACATGTTTGTCTGGCAGCCCGATGAGGGCAACTTCGATGATGATCTTGGTGAATATTGGGAGGCCATTGTGAAGTATCTTGGCTCTCCCGTGCGGCATTCTCTGGAATCCTTCATTCTCGAGGTCGACCATGACATTATTCGGACGTTTCGTGAGGCCCTCAATGGACCAGCTGGCAGGTAAGCTGATTTCATGTCGGGACGACGATCAACAAAGTACGACGCTACTCCCTCTCTCTGACTTTTGAATCCTTCGTTCCTTTCTGCATAAGGTACACTATGCGTGGCATCAACAAGGCGCCTGATTTTTGGGACAAGACCTCTGGAAATGCCAATCTTCCGGTGAGTTGATACTTTGTTTCTAGTTCAATACTCGGGGAGCGACCCGTGACACACCCACCTCGTCTCCCTCTCACCCGCCGTATTTGTCATTGCTTTCCTTGCGTCCTATTCTTCACTGTTGTTGCACTCTTACTGATGATATGAATCGTTTTCGTATTCAATTCAGCATAACGTCAATGTCAGGAAGAACATTGGTATGCAAGATCTATCCCGTACACAGACTCAGTGGGGACCTTTCGGCGAAATGCATGTGCCGCCTCACTGGTGGCTGGAATATCTGAAGTGCACTTCACAGCGTTGTCTGGATGTACTCGAAATCCTCCATGCATCTGCCGCCCGTGACGCCGAATCTAAGGATTCCAATTTTGGTAAGTTGGGACAGTAGAACTATTCTTTTTCACTGCTGTCGCACTCTTACTGATGATATGAATCATTTTTGTATTGACTACATGAACATCAGCATCCTTCTTTTGGAATATTTCGCAAAATGCCTCAAGAGAGAAACACCGCTCTGCTGTTCCAGGTATTGCATCATGCATTACACCAGGCGGAGATGTCTTTCTTCCGCATGCTGGCCGGCCTCTCCTAGGTTGCGAGAAATTGTTATTGGTAAAAAAGCGAGACTCATTGGTTTCCTCTGACTGTATGAGTTTCTGAGCCACTGATCATCTTTGTTTTCTCCTCTTCTTCATCTTTCAGCAAGGCATCCCTTACTTCCGGCTACTCCTCGGGAACGAAACAGAGGTCCAGTTGGGTGATCTTGCCGGTAACGCAATGAGTCTCACTGTTGTGTCTGCAACTTTGCTCGCAGCGATGGCTTGCAAGCGGCTCCGGAAAGATCACAAAGAGAGTACAAACAATGGTATTATCGAGACGCTGAAATCTATCAATGAGACAGTTATGTCATCTGAGAAGTTGGTGGAGCAAACGATAGCCATTGAAGGAGACACCTCAGATACCACCACACTTTTCAACAGTTTGGCAGAAATAGCTGACGCTGCCATTAAGTCGTCTATTTGGTGTACTTGTGAGACCAGTGGGAGGACGTCTCGAAATACAAACTTTCTACGCTGCAGAATTTGCTCTGTTGCGTGCTGCCGAGATTGTGTACATGCCAAACAGGGTTATCAATTGAACAGTCATGATATTGAAGAAAAGGTGAATTTAAGACCAAAGGGTGATTTTGAGATGAAACTCCGCAGTCTCCTGCCAGCCAACTTGATGTTGAGCCAGAATGGACTAGATGAAGTAGCTGCGATCATGAATGACACGTACCGTGTCGCTGGCTTGTCTGGCTATATTTTTGGTCTTCATAGAATCAAACGTGATAAGCTCAAGTGGATTGCAGTCTACTATGCACGTGATGGTGGGGTCGGTGAAGCTGTAGCTGAGTTCAAGATTACAGTCGGGGAGTTGGAAGGTAGGAATGAAAGTGCTAATTCAGTCATCGGAGTGCAAGGACAGCTCACATCTTTTTTTCCGGCAAGGAAAGAGCCGATCGTATTGGGTGTACTATTGCCTTGTGCAATAGCCCGACAGTGCCAAGGAGACTCTGGTTTAAAATGGCGTGTCAAGGCAATCGATAGCAAAACATCTCTATCTCTCAGGGGCAATAACACTGCCCCCTCTTTTCGCTTGGAGGTTGGCCTAACGGATTTGGCTGCAACTTCATTGAAAGATCATGCCACCACTTCTCGGAAAAGGGAGTTTGCCCTAGCAAAAGCAGTTGGCGATCAACGTCGCTGGGTCTATCCAAATAATTATCAAGAATGGCCTGAAACAATTGTGATTGAGGACAACAGAGAAAGTGTACAACAAGCCATTAATCTTGGTGGGGAATATTTCCATGCTGCTTGCAAGCAGACATTTAACCAGGGTGCTTGTTGGATTAGGAGGAAGATAGCTGATGCACCGGAATTATATCTGCTAATCAAGCCTGATGTTTCACGCGTTGGGCCTGACGTAGGCATCATCTCTACGTCCACTAATCATAAGGATGTTGCGTCAATTCTAGCAACACTTCCACAGCAATGGCAGCCGTGTGATGCTCTCAATGAAAAGCTGGTTGAAGTGGAGGCAACCATCTCAAACTGGATTCCACTACAGAAAATGTCATGCCTTGCTTTGAAGAGAAACTTCACTGTTGAGTCTCCCAAAAGTGATGCTAACCCCAACTCTCCTCTTCTCATCAAGATGAATGATCTTTCAGACAGCGACATGTCTGATCTCTGTCATCGCGATGATGATTCAGGTTTGAAGCCAGTTGTACACCTTAATGTCCATCGCGGCGCCAAGGCCACACAAACTGTCCGGCGATTTAATCTCATATGTGTTGCACCATTCCTTAAGTATGCAGCAGCCCATGGACTCAAGTATAATCTGATTGACGCACCTTGGATGACAATTAAGCCGCAAAACGGCCTGTTTGGATGCTGTAAAGTTACTTTACCAACTCGTCCGAAAGAAATTTGGTCTTTCAATCAAGAGCGCAAAGAGTGGGAGCGACTAAGTGAGGCGGGGGCATCCCGATTTCATCCCTCGCAGTGAATTGCTACCCAGAGGTGGCAGCTCACCACGCTACATTTGGATTGATTGAAGGCAGAGGCAATGGAATTGAGCAGGAAGTGTCTGTGCAGTTTCGTCTATTGTCCGTTCACGAAGATCCTGTATTGGAACGGTTTCGCTTACATAGCTGTCACAACTTGCCCGAGACAAGCGTCTTGCTCAATAAACCATTTCAACTTTATGAGAGGCAGAAGAAGGTTGTCACCAAAATGCTCAAAGTCGAAAGAGGAGAAGTGAACTTTGAAGAAATTGAGATGAGCGAACATTCGATGCCTGGATCGATAGGGTGGAGCTTAATCGCCAAAGCTTCAAGAAAGGCCAAACTCCGCGGTGGAGTTATTGCTGATGCTATTGGTGCAGGTAAGAGTTGAGAGTGATGTTGATTCTAAGGTTTTGTTTCATATGCTCAGGTACAATGCGTATCATCTCAAACGTTTGTTCCATTTTTATTGATATATTGTCTCGCTCCAAAATATGAAATAGGGAAGACAGTTATTTCCATCGCAATAATTCTTCAAGGAATGAAAGAAGCCAGAGCTAATCGTTCTTTCCCGAGAAAGAGTTCAGCGTCATTGGTTGTTGTTCCGCCCGGTCTCATTGATCAGTGGAAGCGCGAAATCAACAAGTTCACCAATGAAATGCCCAAAGTGATTTGTATTTATGATAATGGTGCTTTGGATAAGTATTCTCTTCAAGATATCATAGAAGCTGATGTAGTCATTTGTCCTGTTGATATACTAGAAGCTCTCAATTACATGAGTCGCTTGGCGAGGGTGGCCACAGGATCAAGCAACAATGTGGAGGTACCTAAGCTTCCCAGTCAGACTGGTCAAGCGGAGAAGAATGGTGCAAGTGGTGTGTGGATACCAGCTTCTAGCGCTGACCCCTACGGCGGTGCCAACAATCCCCGCAACCAAAAGAGAAGGAACGAGTCAGCATACTTCACATATGTGTACAACAACTACATCCGGTAAGCATTTTTACCGCATGCAAATAGAATAACAGTACTATCTTCGATTCTCCTCACATGAAACTTGCACGTCCATATTCAATCCCATAGAAAAATTCGAGAAAAAGAATTCAAGCCACACGAGAAAGGCATCCCACTGGAGTATTTTGAATGGGAGAGAGTCTTCGTGGATGAGATACACGAAATCTTATGTACATCCAGAGATGAGCTGAAAGACGCAAAATCCAAAAAAGATAAAGATTCTGGATTTTTTCAAGAGAAGAATCGCCGAGCCGGCCGGGAAGTAAGTACTCCAATTGTTTGTTCTTTTTTATATTATGATGGTTACAATGCATCTAATGATCCACTCATTTCTATTCATCACAGTTTCTTGGAATCTCTACAAAAGACATCAACAATAGGCCAATAGTGTATCGCTGCTGTATATTTGGATTAACAGCCACGCCTCTCCTTGATAGTACGAACAGAGTAATAGAACTGGCTAATTTGATGGGCAATGCCTACGTCATTGGATTATCCAACCATTGGCGAAATCTCGAGAAGGAAAGTGGCAGGGATATTTTTTTAACCAACTTTCTTGAGCCAAAACAAAGCCGCGAAATCCGAAAGAATATTTATGCAAAATGCCAGGATTACCTTGACCTCGCAGCATGCAAGAACAAGAATGAAGAGGACATGGAGGGTATTGAACTTGTAGAGCATGAAGAACATGTTAGGATGTCATTGGAAGAAGGTAAGCTCTACAAAAAAAGTCAGAGTGGGATCAATCCCGCGGTGCAGAGCTTTGCCATCAAACCTGAGGACTTCGATGTTACTGCAGGGCATGATGTGAGCAAATTTTTGCGCCAAAACGCCAAGCTTGCCTGTCGCGGTAAAAAAATGGTCGAGGTGCGTTATTTGTTTGACATTCAAGTTGCAACTACGAACTATATATGTCATTTACTCATATAATTGTCATACCTCTTTAGTTGTGCAAAAAAATACTGTCGGAGGAAGGGAACAAAACAACTAAAATCATTGTCTTTTTGGATGGTAGAATTGGAGCCGGTGATGTAGCGAGAGACTGCTTGATGAAAGAGGAAGGACTTGGCTGCACATGGCTGGACAAGGATGACACTGTGGAGGAGAAAAATAAGAAGCTTGCATGGTATCAGCATGGAGATGTAACCGAAGAGGATAAGAAACGGCCTCGTGTATTGGTTCTACATTTTGCTCACGCGGCGGGGTTGAATCTCCAAGCAGAATGTAACAATATGATTCTTTTCTCTCCTCTTTATGTTGGAGTTGGCGGAACGACGGGCGACAGCGTTAGCGATGCCAGTACAGAGTTACAGGCCATTGGTAGAGTCTTCAGACCAGGACAGTCTAAGCCCAAGGTGCATGTGTACCGTATTGAAGTGAAAGGACCTGGTGGAGAGGAATGTCTTGATACTTATCTCATCCGCCGCAATACAGACGAAGAAACGATCCAGATGGCAGTGAATGCTGATGACTAAGTGACCTTAATATTAAAGGCAAAAGGACCTCCTTCAGTTGCAACTAATCATCAATATGATGGCAAGTAGAACCTTTTCGTTACATTGAATAATCATCCATCTCTATGCACCTATAATTGTATAGGGAGGATATTGTAATGAGAAAACTTAACATGTAATTTTATGTCTCAGTCGTTGGAGGGAGATATTATATCATTATGCCGTTCAGTATGCTTGTTAGCATTTATTGTACTCCCTATGAGCCGTTGCATCAGATTTTCGATGAAGTGATCAAAATTGGCCTGTGATGATAATTTATGGCTAGAAATAAGGCTTATCGTCTAGCTGGAGGAGATTACCTGTCTGTTTTGTTCCAATCACCTTTTGCAAGTTGTTGCATGTTTGCTTTTACTCAGTATAATCTGATGAACATTTTTTGAATATATACTTTTAGATAAACATTTCGAGTTCAAAGCTGTAACTGAAGATGGTCAAGATTTTGTCCGCGGCTTCACAACCAAAGTCCAGCGCAAGCGAACAGTTGTGATAGCCAAAGCCCCAACAGTTTGAAGTCTAGGACCCAAAAGATATGGAATCGCTGTAACAAACAGAAGGAAGCAGTCGATCAACTACTGTCTCCCAATAATAATAAATGTACTACTTTCGTTTAATCTTCCTCGTCTTCTTATACCCCAAAGTCCTATAATCCAATTCCAAATACAAAGTCTCCTTCACAATTTCTCCCGTATTCGCATCCACTTTATCCTTCTCTTCATTCAACTTGACCTTCCATATCCCCGTGTTGACATCCCCTCCCATCGGTAGGGCAAGTGGCGGTGGTTGCAAATGATGAAGTGGATCAGTACTATTACTATTGTTGGATATGGCACGATGAGCAAAGAATGCATGAATGGTATGTCGGTCTTCGTTGGATAATTTGTTGGATTTTTCAAGGAGCGAGGAATCGAGTGATGCAAATTGTTGTTGTTGTTCTTGCTGCTGCGGGTGGTATTGCTGTTGTAGCTGTAGTTGCTGTGGATGGTATTCCGGTGGTAGCTGTAGTTGCTGCGGATGGTACTGCTGACCTTCCACGAAAGCGCCATTATCAATGCCTTCATCATTCTGAGTAAACATTGGAGCGGCATTCAATTCCGAAAATAATTGTGCATTACCAGCATCAAATCCATCAGTGGCATCAATAGCAGGAGCACCAATATCAATACCACTGCCACCAACACCAGCATTATTGTTTGTAGCACATGGCACTTTCTTCTCCCAATTTCTCAAACCACTTGCCACCGCATCCTCCAAAAGATTGCGCTTCCTCTCCAACTTCCTCGCCTGGACTGATGTCATATTCACATTCTTCTCACGATCAGCCTGCATGCGATTCAACCCTTCAATTTCAGAAATGTCAATCATTTTCATCTTGGATGATTCGCCCCCTCCCCCTCCTCCAGCGGCAGCACTAGCAGTACCGGCACTGGCAGAACCCCTATTGCCACCGCCGCCGTTGGAAGAAGAGCTCAGCATGGCACGTGCAGCACCGGGAACGCGTCGTTGGAGCGGTGCACCCCGTACTCCTCTTCCCGCTCCTCGTCCTGCTGCTGCTCCTGCACCAGTGAGACGGGACAGACTGCCCAATCGTCCTCCCGCTCGTCCTCCTGCAGCCACACCTCTTCCGCCACCACTACTTGCCCTTCCGGCCATTCCCATCATTCGTCCGCCTCGTCCTCTTCCCGTGGACACAGCTGCTACTCTACTACCTCCACCTCTTCCATTGACGGAACGAAATAAGTGTGAACCTCCATTGCTGCTCGCCCTGCCGGCCGTGGCACCTCGTCCTTCCGAATTGGAAAACCGTCCGCGCATTCGACCTGCTAATACTGCCCCACCCTGTCCTCTGCCCCTACCAGCACCGGATCCAGCAGATCCAGTCACTGCAGTCCCCCCACGCTGTTGCTGCTGCTTTTGCTGCTGTTGACTGCTACTCTGAACACTGCCCGACAATTCCTTCTCCTCCTCCTCAGCTCTCCTGCCCTCTACTTCACCATCCAATGTCAATACACTTGCATCCATATTGGAAGTAAAGTGTGTGTTATTATCGACTTCGGGCATGATGGAATGGATGGTTGTGGGTGATAAAAGTGTGTATCGAAGTGGAACGTAGTGTGGATTGAGATCGGTGCCTATTTGGAGGGTGTCCAGTAACAGTTGCTGGTTGTCATTATTACTGGAGGAGGATGATAGACTTTGTTTCGCCTCCGCCAATCGTTCATCGGCAGCCACACAGGCCTTATCCACACTCTGCAATATTCCATTTGTTATTTTCCTCAATTGTTTTTCTGCCTCCGTCTCCTTTTTCTTGATCTCCATATCATGTGTATTATTGGAGTTGACAAACATGGTACCGCGGATAATTCCAGCGACGACACGCACCCACACTTCAGTATCGTCCTCCCCATCTTCTAGAAGCTTCCATACAATGTCATCAGTCTTATTGTGCCCATTCAAATTCAAATTATCATTATTCATAAATCTGCCATTGGTCGCAGCAGAAGCATTAGAAGAAGCATTATCATTATCCAATCCCAAAACACTCATTAAACTCCTCAATCTAATGGGCTTGGCCGCCCTCCCAAACACTTTGCGAATGCATTTAAGAAATTTGGAAGGACTCGCATTGCTAGTACTTGCTATTGATGAATTATTTTCACCCTGGGAGGCGATAATTCGTGATAGATCGGGGGAAGTGAAATCGGCTCGTAATCGTGATTCGAGTAGGATTAGGAAGGCGTCTAGATCTTCGTTTGCTAGGTCATCGTCATCGTCGTTGTCGTTGTTGAGATTGTCATGTTCGTTGTTGTAATAGTTGGCGTCCATCTTTTATGGAGGTTTATGGTTTATTGTTTTGTGTGCGCTTCTATTTATTTGGTATTCCCAGAGTAGAAGACACGATGATGATGATGATGATAATATGATATGGTATTATTTGGATTCGGAGGTCAAGGAGGAAGTATGTTTGGGAACATTCTTGCTGGTAGAATGTTGTCGATTATGTCTGCTGGCTGCTGGGCTGGTTGTTCGTGTTTTTATGGCACGCGGCGAATACTGGATGTAAAAATATGATGCTTGTGGAAATTGTCTTGGAATGGCGCGTGGAGATAGTGTCCCTTAATCGGCATGAAGTAATCGCCCGTGTTTGGAATTTTGGCGTCGTTGATGTTGATAGATGTTGATGGCTTCGTTGTTGTTGTTGTTGTTCCCTCGGAATTGTGACACTTTTTGTGGTTACGCTAGCGTACCAAGTACCTTGGCGTATCATACCGTACGGTTGGGTAGCTTTGCACTCTTCTCAATGTAATGGGGGGGCTTTTATTGTGAGGCAACCAGGAGGAATAAATCTACGATCGTGTGGCCACGAAGTGATTTATCTAGCTTTACGAAAAATCACTAGCTAAATAAGAAAATCACGCAAGCCACCTAACCCCCTCCATGGACGGCACC